>JAFIDM010038413.1:8165-19782 GCA_023159025.1 Thereuonema tuberculata | reverse complement strand
GCGCGAATTTCTAGACCTACAGAAAAATTTCAAATAGAAAAGTTAGCCTCTAGCGCTTATTGTCCTCCAAATGAGAGATGGCCGCCCTGTTTTTGTGAGATCTGCGCATGTATGATCGATTAGTCTGGTCAGGCACTTCCGTCTGATATTATGACAGGACGCCACCATTACGATAATCGCTTGTTACTTTGCAAAAGAGCATTGTATTTATAAATAATATATATTTATTTATTTATATAAATACTTATTGTTAGCAACTGGTATTGAAATAACGCTAAATAGTCGAGAGAAGTTTTAATTTGGCGTTATCAACATGTCTTTCTCAGTGAAAACAGACCCCGTCGTCCATTGTGACAGGAAAACATAATTGATCAGCTACCGGAAGGGCTGCGCAGGTCAAACTTCCGCCGGTCAACTTTCATTTGGAGGACAGTAATGACATATACAAAGATGGAGACCATGTACAAAGTTATTAGAATATACACAAATTTGCTTCTATTTTAGGTTGAACCGTAAACAAGCATCTTATGCAATTTAAAAAAAAATCCGTCTTCTCGTTCTAGCGTGGTGCGCATTAGAAAAAAGAAAAAAAAAAACTAGATAAAAATGTCCAAGTGGAGTAGGGAACCTTCACGTGTTCTGTAATTAGAGGAGAACAAGAATTCTTTGGAACCAAATCGCTTTTATTTTTAAGTTTTCTCGTTTCAACAGTTTATTTGGTTGGTCTATCGTCTACTTGATGGATTCGTAGAGAGAGAGAGAGAGAATTTTAGATAAAGTTGGCTGCTTCTGCAAAAGCCTCGTCTCTCTCTCTCTCTTTCAGGTAGAAAATCACTTGTGAAATCTTGATGGCACCAGTTCGTTGTGAATCCGAAATCATTTCCGGTAATATGCGATTGGGCCTTGAATATCGGACAAATATCGTCGCCCACGCAGAAGAGCGAAATGGAACGCACGTTTTCCCAGATGGAAGAAGGTAGGGAAATGGCGTTATTGGAATTTGGTCGGCTTCTGTGTGACCATAACAGCGAGTAAAACCATTCCATTTAAAAGCCAGAGAATTAGTTCGTAATGGGCTTGAAAATAACTGAATATCGTCTAGAATAGACTGACTTTTAAATGTACAGTTAAATGTTACTGAAAAATAAAGATATGCTCGAAAAACAATTTGTCTTCGGGAACATGTGTTTATATTTCAATTTTTTAACGAAAGAAAAACAAGACAAAATAAAAAACTTTAAATAACGAAAAGCCTAATAACGTCGCAACCAATATGTGCACAAAAATATTATTTTGTTTTCTAAGCCTGAAGAAGGAAATTGCTTATGAACTTCCGTAACATGTAGCTTCATTAAACTTACATAAATTCCACTTTATTACTTAACTCCACAACTCCAAACTGTGATATTTCGAATTCCTTATCGGATATTCTTTTTCAAGCTTTTTACAAAGGGAAAAGAAACCATCTTCCTTCTTCCCAAATTAAAAATATTTTAAATAACATCCATGAATTCTAAACTAAAATAGGAATTCGAAATATCGCAGTTTGGAGTTGTGGAGTTCAGTAATAAATGTAGCTTTTTATTATGAATATATTTGTTTTTTAAAACTGCGCAAATTTTGGTCGCAACATTGTTTGATTTTATTCTGCAGGTAAAATAGGAAGATGAACTTAAAGCCTACTTTTCTCGAAATGTAATTCTTAAAAATGTCTTTATTATATTTTTGTTATTTTAAATAATTTCTTTTATATTAATTGAAAACGATAAAAACGGAAAAAAAAATTCTACATTTACATTCCAATTATAAAATTTACTAAATAGAAACCATAGAAAATTTTCATTTCCTAAAAAAAAAAAAAAAAAATGGAATTAAATCAGCATTATATCATTAAGTCGCTGAAATCGGCCGCGCGGTCGCGTTGCCGCTTAGACACTGGCCTCTAACCTCTGAGTCCCGGTTCTCATGTGGGATTCGTGATGGTGGACGATCCGCGCTGGGCAGGTTTTCTCGGGGTTCTCCCGTTTCCCCTGCGAGCCTACCACCATACTTTCTCAGTCTTTCTCTCATCTGTCCTCATTTCCGTGGGTTTAGCACAATAGATCTACTGGTCGCGGTGCTTGGTTTCCTTACCCACATTCTAATAGATTAAATAGATTTAGAATTTATTGTTTTAGGAAGTAATTGATATAGGATAAGAAATCCATTATTTAGATTCCAATGCTTTTCTATGGGAATTTTTTTGTGGGGCGTCTCGTGCTAATTTCTCGATAAGAACCCATTTGGAAAAGATTTCAAATATAGCGCTTAGATCGCTTCTTGCCTTTAAATATGCACTTTAAGTTTCAAGAAGATCCCTCCAACAGCTCAAACGTTATTAAACCCACACATACATACACTGACAAAGAGTGAAAATTTGATGTTTTAGACTTATGATCAAGATCAGAAGACCTATAATTCCACTTTGTCTGTCCTGTGGACAAGTATCATTAAAATCTCATTAAATTATCATTAAGCACAACAATCGCAACAATTGCGTCTTTTGCATTCGCAACAATTAAATTTATAGTGATTTTTTTTGTGATGATTGTATAGTTGCATTATAAATGTGATTGTCAAAAGGCGCAATTGTTGCGTTTATTGAAAATAAACATAAAAATTCAATGCTCAGAAGACGTTGCGAAGCATTGTGATTGGTTTACAAATCTCTTTCCCTACCTTGTTTATTATTTACTTTTATTTTTTCTAATACTTTAGTTTTTTATTAACAGAGATTGAAAATAGGGAAATGTTTTTATCTTAGAAAAAGAGTAAATATTAACTTATTTTATAAAATCGATCTTTTTGTTTTTTAGTGAATTGAAACAAAAAAGAAAAACATTAGAAATGGATATAAGAGATTTAAAAAATTAATAATTAGAAATTGTTTCGACCAATCAGAAAGAGATTCGAATTTATATATAAAATAAATATAGAGATTTTTTTTTTGTTCTACATTGCAGAGAAGTTAAATATAAAAGTTAAATATAAACATTTCACTATCACGTAAGCAAATTTATTATAAATATAAATAATATAAATAAATAATAACATGTAAACAAGATTCATTTTATCTTTCAAATATATAAGTTAAAATAAATAGAAAGTACTTTTAAAACAACAGATTTTGAATTTTAAACGAGCATGTTTAAAATGTAATAAATAGTTTAATATATATAAAATTTTGAATAGGCCTAATTCATATTCTCCGGATACATCAAATATATAAACAAATAATATAAATTTCAGTAGATTGCGAAGCATTTCAGTACGACATATGCACGTACACAAATTGGTATCAATGGATTAATTTCTATAGTTCTAAATTAAAATAATTAAATATTTCCTTTAAAACCTAATATTATTGCAAAAATAATTCCAAAGAACATTAATTTCCATAAAATTCAAGTATTTTTAAAAATTAATTGATTTTACTTGTACTGAAATTGTAGTATTTTTAAGCTCATTAATAGAGAGGAAATACATTTCTTGTATTTAGTTATTTAATTTTTTTATTGTAACTTAGGATATTTTTATCGTAAATTATGATTAAATAAAAACTTTTCGTCTTACACAACATTTGATGCAATACTTATTAGAATAAATTATTTATTTGTTTTCCAAATTAAAGTGATTTCATGTAAAATATGTCCATTTCACTTAAATGTGATGCAATTTATTTACTTGAAATTTCGTATTTCCAGTTCGTTTTAAAATGTTTAATTTAAAACTATTAGGCCTAAGGTCACTGTAACATGTTAGTATTGCAGTGAGTTTGAAACAATTCGTATTGTAATTATGTTAAAGAAATCCGCACAGCCGTTTTAGCGTCATCAGTTTATAAATGGACAAATAGAGAATAAAAATATTCAAAGGCACACAGGAACCAAAAAGATTTCGCACCTCGAGCTGTCACCGGGGGAGATACTGGGACGGCCGTTTCGTCCTCTTTAGGACTCATCAGCCAGACAAACTCCACCGATGATAGGCTCAGAAGGTGCGAACATATATGAATACAACTCTCGCTCCCGGAAGTGGTATCCCACAAAAGCAAAACGTAATCAAAAATACACAATAATAAGAAAAATATCAAATCCTTGGCCTGCGTTTCGCTAGGCTTAGAAGGAATTTGTCTGTAGCATAACACAAAGCTTTTAAACTATGTTCGCACCTTCTGAACCTGCCATCGGTGGAGTTTGTCTGGCTGATGAGTCCTAAAGAGGACGAAACGACCGTCCCTCACTTCCCCGGGTGACACTAGGTGCGAAATCTTGTTTGGTTCCTTTGAGCCTTCCGTAGTTATCATTTTAACTCTACAACAAGTTTTTAAAATAAGCTAAAGCTCATTTTTCTTAAAATAATAGGGTTGTGTTTTTTTAAGCTTATGTTATTTAAGCTTTTTTTTGTCCAACATTATAAATAAACAAACAAGGACAAAAAGTGTTTTCATAGTATGTTCACGAAACTACGAACAAATTTACTTGTTTCATTTGTATCCAAGAAGTCTGTCAGACTTTTTTAGTTTGGAATCTAGAAGTGAAGATATGTTTCATTTTCACTAGGACAGGAAGTACCGCAGACCCGAACTCGTATTTTTTCCCACCTCTTTAAGCCATAAGCTTTTTAGTACGATATAATCTTTTCATGTCTGTCCGCTTATGGTTTGGGCTGTGGAGGTGATGACGAACCGACAGAACCTTCTTCAGGAGGTCGGTAAAAAAAAAAGCCTCCTTATTTGTTAATGTAATTTGTAATATCCGTCAAACACAGACAATATGTCAGATACAAGATGAGAAAACCAGATTAATGTTTGAATCATGTATAATAAAATTATTACCATGTTTTAATAAAAACAATTTTTGAAAGTTAGCGAAATTGGCTATGAACATTTTTGAAAAATTATTAATAATAGAAAGATAAAATATCATTAATCATATATTATATAAAATCTTTTATTTCTTTGTCTGTCCGGCACAATTGTTGTGATTTGTGAAAATAGAAATAATTTATACAAGTTCTCTACGGGAATCGAACCTGTAACCTTCTGATCCGAAGTTAGACGTCTTATCCATTACGCCACGGGGACTACATTCTAATCTCTATAAAAAATACAATTTGTCGTAGACGCACTCGCTGGTTCTAAAAGCAGTCGTGGGTTGGGAGAATCCACTTTTATCAGGTAGTTTTGAGAAAGCAGTCGCACGTTGGGAGAATCCACTTTTCCCGGGTTGCTAGTTATTACTAATATTAATGGATTTTTGTCTTTTGCTAAATTTTAATTGTTGTAAAAATGATGCGGTGTGAAATATACTATTACTAAATTTAATTGTTTAGAAAAAGGATGTAATATAAAAAACTCTTACTGTAAAGTTTTTAACGAATTCTAAGAGGAAAAGGAAAAGTTTTTTCCTGTCCTCAGAACCTGATGAAGTTTCCTGTTTAAGGAAAGGAAATATTATATTTTTAGAAGATATAAAAAGGAGTATGCCGACTGGATATTTACATAACATATTACTTAGGAAGATTATAGAAGTTATGAAGTATCTTAATATGTCTTTCATTTTCTTTCATTTGCTGAAACTCTGCAAATATTATTGCTAAGCAATCAGATTGGCACCGAGTTGCCAGAGAACCATCAGAACTCATACCTTAAATCCTTTAAGTTAATTCTAATGTTTATTGTATATTTCCATAATTACTATTGTCCTCAAAATGAAAGATGGCCGGCGGAAGTTTGAACTGCGCAGCCCTTCCGGTAGCTGATCAATTATGTTTTTCTGTCACAATGGACGACAGAGTCTGTTTTCACTGAGAAAGACATGTTGATAACGCCAAATTAAAACTTCTCTCGACTATTTAGCGTTATTTCAATACCAGTTGCTAACAATAAGTATTTATATAAATAAATAAATATATTATTTATAAATACAATGCTGTTTTGCAAAGTAACAAGCGATTCACACAATGGCGGCGTCCTTTCATGAAATCAGACTGACGTGCCTGACCAGACTAATCGATGATACATGCGCAGATCTCACAAAAACAGGGCGGCCATCATTCATTGGGAGGACATTATTCATGTATTCAAAGTTATGCCTGCATAGCAACATCTTAGAGAATTTGCTTAAAAATATGTTTCTTAACTTGAAGTTTGATCTTAACTTTTTGAACTTCATAGTTCTGTACTTCTTCATACTTCTACGAATTACTAGAACCCCCGTTAAAAGATGACTTCTCCATCGTGGAAGGAACGTTACATGATCCATTTTAAACTTACTACAGTTGTTGCTTATTTATAAGCCTCAAACAAATCAGCATAAGTAGTTACTACATCACTCAGATGCCAACAATATTTTTGTACTACACACGTTCCTCCGCTTTTAAGAGTGCAGCGGAAATGAGTAGTTGCAGAGACCCAGTGTCGCAGACATTCCATCAGGCATAAAAAAAAAAGTAGAAAAAGAAAAAAAAGAGAGTTAGGGGGGAGGGGGACCAAAAGGAAAGACGAATAAGGAGAGGGGGGACTCGTGGAGGGTGGGCAAGACGTTGTAGAACTTAAGAAATCGATGGCATCTTTCCCTGGAAAGGAGTTATCACCTTGATGACTGCATCGGCCCGTTCCCATGGCAACCAGCTCGACCAGATGTCCCGGGAGACGCGAGAAAGAAAGGAGAGTCACAAGAAAACAGAGGTGGGACGACGTAAGGGTGAGTCGATCCTCCTGGAAGTTCATCACGAGATGGAGCGTGTAACTCCATTCCTTACAACCACTCACACAGCTTGCTTTTTTTTTTTTTGGCCGAAGAAACGACAGTTTTAAAGAAACGAAGAAGACGGGTCCTTCAATGGTCCACATTCGATTATCGTAATTACAAAGTTCTGGAATGTAGTTACGATAAAACAAGAAAGTGTACTCCATAAAAAGTTTTACAAGTTCATATACAAGTTTTACTTAATAACTCTACTAATTTAGTTGTTGTTAATATTTTAGGAATAGTTACAGCCTCGCAATTAGCGAAAGAGAAACCGAAACTTCCTTGTACGTGTCTCAGTTTTTCTCAAGCTGGGACAAGATGATCGATACTGAATTTTTCGTATCATTTCTACGATTGAATCAACGCAAATAGCTTCTGTGAATTTGCTCTTCAAATTGAATTCTTAAATTAGGTATTTTTGAGACTACGTAAGCGAAATCAACTTTTCAGAAATTTGTTATTACTGAATGCAATTGTGTCTATCGTGAATAGGGAATGATTCCTTGTTTCCGGATTTTTAATGCACCACAGCTCTTCACGCATTCCGGCTTTAATATAGAACATCACTCTCCATGATTGACACTTCTAGAATGTTTGTGATTACAGAAAAGGCGTAAATCCATTCTATCTGTTGTACAATCTGTCAGTCTCAAAAACTTTTTATTGAACAAAAATCAAAAAGAAAGAAAAAGGTTATTTACAATTGTTTACATTTAATACAGAAGAATTTAGAATCATAATTTACTTTTATTGCTCCAGAAAACTTTCATCAGCTGCAAAGTATAAGTCTTATTGACTCATTTGAGCCTTTACTGTCTTATGTTATTAATCATTACTCCCAGTATCATTTAAAATAATAAATTGTATATTTCTAAAACATATTGTAATGATTTTTATATTCACATTTATCTTTTTTATAATAGTTCTATTTATTCTGGTACATTCTTAGCTGTTTACATTAATTGTATCAATATTTATTCTATTATCAATTGTATATTCTAATTTTTACTGTTTATCGTTTAAATCCATTATTTAAAAATACAGTTAAAAATCAGTTAAAGCCCACGTGTGAATTAAATCCCCCAATCAATTGTAAAAGCACGCCAACCAATCACAGCCCTGAAAATAAGTTTATTTAAACCCCTGCAGCATACGAATAAACAGTTAGTTAGAGAGGTACAGTTCTTGCTAGATCTTATTCAGTCTAATACCTTATTTGACGAACCAGTGACCGTAAACATTCATCACAATATTTACCTCATACAAATCCCTTAGAATTCAACAACTTGTTTCTACTATATGAAATGGAAAGAAAATATTCTCCTCTATGGTTTTCTAAACTATAAAAAAATTCAAGGGTGATGGAAATGTAAGAATTCATACCTACATCATTTCTTTTATTAAATTTCGTATTCCCCAAATGCAAGAAGGATTACATACCGGGAACTATAGAAGAAAATTCAAGTTTCAAAAAGATGTGCAGACCAAAGCGGCGGAGTTAGAAGGACAAGTCACAGGAATTTCTCAACACTTAAGCTAAAACCTACAAGGTGTCGGATAGTATCTCTATGGCGGCAAATGTGGATAATTAAATTGACAACGTATTTTGTCTACGAAAAAACGTAAACTAGATTAAAAGAGGAGATACAAAGACCTGTTATAGTAGCTAACATTCCGTCATTGACCCTTGCCCTTTTGAACAGCGGATCATCGAAGTCTTTATCTCCCCCGACTCTTGATTGAAATTAAATTCTGATAAATGATGGGATTATTAGTAGCCTTCCTTTACAGACCTTATTCCATTTCACGGCACTAATGGTTACTTCTTAAGAGTATGTTAACTTAGGCTTAACATCATACTTCAGAATTTTATGTTGCCGGTAATATAATCATATATCCCTAATGGCTGCCTTACACGCTCTCGAAAACTTGCCTCAAACAGCTAAATGTCTCAAAAGGCTCACACTTGCTCAAAAAAACCGCCACTAGCTCTAAATACAACAACCTTAAATTCAGACAAATATTATAAGCAAGTCGACAACAGCGCCCTTGACGGCGAGAAATGTATTTAAAAACTACTTCAGTGTTAACTTCACACTAAAATCTGGATATTATTTGTTTGTGGTTTCAATACACGAATTCCTTCACCATATTTCTCCGGGATT
Organism: Thereuonema tuberculata; assembly: GCA_023159025.1. Taxonomy (NCBI): domain Eukaryota; kingdom Metazoa; phylum Arthropoda; class Chilopoda; order Scutigeromorpha; family Scutigeridae; genus Thereuonema; species Thereuonema tuberculata. The sequence goes on along the minus strand of JAFIDM010038413.1, from coordinate 10,823 downwards.
TTTTTTCTTTTTTCTTTATCTCTGCTGTGAAATGAGAATTAATAGCAAAACAAAGCTGTGAAATCAACTTTTTGTCGCTCCCTCGACCGACATTTTTAATCGCGATCTCAACGAAAGCAAAACGCGATTTGCCGCTCGCACATATAAAGCGTCGGCATTTTCGCCAAGCTTCAACTGGCGAATGGCAAGTTTTCGAGAGCGTGTAAAGCAGCCATAAGATTCCGGTATTTGTCAATAAATAGCCCATTTGAAAATATTATTCATTCTCTTATGTTTTCTTTGTAAAACATTCGATTTATGTAGTATTCAGCTTACATTTTTTATATCTGATACTTTACCGTTCCATAAGATGGAGCAAAGCATTTAAAGCTGGTTTTGCTGCTCTCGAATTCCGGCAGACAGTGGTTTAGGAGCTGGACTACGGTCTGTAGAAGCCTGCTTCAATTTCCAGCAATGGTCGGGAATTTTTCCACGGTTGTTGCTGCTCCAGACGGATGTTTTCATCCAGACCTTTATCAAACGGGTATCGGGTTTCTTAGTTTTTTTCTTAAGGCGAGCAGGCGTCTGGATGACCATCCTGCCCAACTAATCCCGTTGGTCGAGGATCGCTGGAAGCCTAAACCTCTCTCTTACAATCAAAGGCCTGTCCGTAGCGAAACACTTTAACCTTTTATTTTTTGCTGCTCTATGATACTGGCAAAGAGTAGTTAACGAAAATTAACTTTGCTATCTTACTAAATTGTTGTGAAATATTATATTGAATTGTAGCAATGAGAGGAGATTTTATTACAATTTTTTAAGAGATACAAACAAAATAGGCAATCATTGCTCTTTCGAGAGCCAAACTATCATTGTATAGAAGGAGAGGCATTGGAGGCGGAGGCGAATTATATTATATAAAAGCGTTATTCTGTCTGTCATTGTCATAAGACTTTACGTTTTTCCAATTTTGTGAACAAACTATAAGAGATAGATTGGTCATGTAAATGGATAAAAAGTAGAGCTTTAAGACAAATAAAATGCTTTAAGACAAAAATCTTTCGAAAAAAGTTTTTAGTTTCCAAGACAGCGCCTTTTAAAGGGTCAAATTTTCACTTTTTCTCAATTTAAATGAAAAGTATAAAGAAAGAGAACATTATATTGAGAAAATGTTGGTATTTGAAAGTTCTATCGAACGATATATCAGTCATTAACAAACGTTTCTGCGTTTAGAAGATACATGCAAAAATGAAGTGTTTTTGCGGCATCCCTCCCCCGTGTGAGTGCCAACGCGCAATACACCTGAGTTAAGCGGAGAAGCTCACAACGAGCTGGGAAGTCGTGTATTCTCGGATCTCCATATTAATTTGCTAAATAAATAAAGGTGTTTTTTTTTTAATGCTATATATGCAAGGGTTCCGGAGCGAAGCGACGGTACCCGTCTAGTGATACCAGAGTGACACTCAATAAAGATAGACGACCTTTATTGCTCTTATTACTGCATCAACAAACCAGAAACAACCTAGAAATGATATCATACAATCTTGTAAAGGCCGAGTTTTTTTAGAATCAGTATAAACGTTCACCGCGAGTGAAAGGAAATCTATCCCCATAGAATATTGAAATATTTCAATAGACTGTCTCTATTGCACTTCAAGGAATATTATTATCCCATTCTTTTGAGAAAAGGATGAAATCCATTTTTCTTTAGAAAATTTAATTTAAATTCTGATATTTCAGTTGATTGACAATATTCGCTTTTGCTTTCAATTTCTTGATTTATTTGGATTACGCTACTCCACAGGGGTGTAAGGAGGTTATTGCTAACGTAAAGAGAGGAAGGGCCTTCACTGCTAACTCTCGAATTTAGCGAAAGTGTTAAATAAAAAAAGAAAAAGAAAAAGGCTTAGTACTTTTCAACAAACATTCCCTTATCTCTGGAAACATCACTAGATATAAAACTTTGGAAACGACTCAAATTAATATATGATTTATGTTTTAAGCAGATGGCGCTAGAATCGGTTTTGTTTTAACATTAGTGTAAGTAAATTCTTTATTACAATAACATTCGCGAAGTATCTTACTATTTCTGTTTAGCTAAGTTCTGAAAATTCTGCATTTCTTTGGAAGTTGTGAAATATTCAATATTGGACGTATCACTAAGGAAGAGATTAGTTTTAATGGGATGGGACTTTTATTTTTAACCCTAAGGTGTCTAATGTTTGACAGTCTATCTTATTAGACAGCATTGCGAGGAACCGTATTAATACTGCGATTCTGTTGGCGATATATGTCTGTCAGAACTGCCACAATTCAGCGGACACTGTGGAGATGTTTCAGGAGAATTTGAAAAGAAGTGTCAGTGTCAAAATGAATGAAATGTGACCATCAAACGCCCACACCCCCTTCCTCGCGGACCCACGGTTTAACATGATAGGCTTTTTACGGACTTGTCTAAAGCTTCGAGCGAACGCCTGACCCGTTCGTGTGACAGGAGCGGTGCCGCTGTCGTCCCTTCCGGGCCACGGACGGCGTTCCTTCTGCGCCGTGACGCTGAAATAACGGGGTCGATTACTTGGGGTGTATCCATCAGCAAACCCCCGTCTCGCGAGACAAGAAGAAAAGTGGCAAGCGGAATTCGTGCATTTCCTGAGAGTCATCCGCCATTTTGTCGGCCGA
>JAFIDM010038412.1:1733-19784 GCA_023159025.1 Thereuonema tuberculata | reverse complement strand
GACTGTTCTTGTGTAAATCTCATGATGTCTTCAATGTTCCATTTTGACCAGTACAATTTCAGATGTTTTCAGTTATTGTCCTAATGTTAAAGAGAAATCCTTACTGTATTGATCTATATTTGAAGTTAGCAACTTCAAATACTGGCTTTTTAAAATACAAATTTCTTTATGATATTTATTTTCAGAAAAAAAGGCTAGAGGAGGATTTTCTAGTAATCGTCTAAAGTAAACGGCAAAACAGGTCTTTCATCAAAAGTGAATGTAAAAACTAATGATGGAGCTTACAGTTATGTTCCTTTAAATGCTCACACAGCAGCAACAACATTGACACCTGCAACATCCAGCTGCTAAAGTGAGGATATAGATGCAGCAAATACTAGTAAGAAATTCAAATTCACTCCCCTTAGGATTGATTGTGGAAGATAGATGCAAGAAATCTGATATAAGCAGATTCAAATGAAACAAGTTTATTCAGAAAGTTAGGATGAAGCTGTTAATTCTGGCTTTTTTTTTAAAGCCTCCATCTCTTCATTAGGCTAGATTATAGATACAGAATAAAGGTGAGGGATGTACAAACATAACGATCCAGGGATTGCTACATCTACCTTCATTTCCTACCCCTTATTTTTTATCTTACTTTGTAAGAAACGTTTCAGAAATATGTTTTCAGATCTCATTCTTTCCCATAACATTGGTTGAGCATTCCTTTGTTTCCTTCAACGGGTGCTTTCCAGATACTATGGGATGCTATCTTGAACAACCCTCTCATATGGTATGTAATAAACCACGGAAAGGCATTAGCAGAGTGTGGTTTCCTTTAGTAGGTATGAGAAGTCGTATGCTTATTAGATTCTCCGCTCTTTCTTACTTCAGTTTAATTGTGAAGCCTCATCCTTCCCTTACTGCTTTGTCCCTTTCTTATTTCACTAACAGGCGAAATGTCGAACCCTTCTGCGCCATCTCAAAGACACGAATTGATTGCTTTGCTGGCGGGCATTATCCATGGTTTCTGGGAGGTAAAAAGCCTAAAGAGGTCCAGATTGAGGAAATTTCTAGCTGAACTAGGCATCGAGGCATCCGAAACCTTTGTCGAACTGTCCGAGAAGGTTAAATCTATTATAGACTGCTTTAAAGAGGACGATGATGAATTAGCAAGATATGATATTACCTGGGAAGAGAACGGCTTTCAATCTTTCAGGTCACATCGCCAAAGTCTCCGACAACAGGGTTAGCAGCGCACACAAGAGCACTTTAAATTTACTAAAGAGACTCCTAAGGCAAGTATAATGAGCAAAAGGAGGACAAATTGCAGGCAAAATCTGGAAAGGTCTATTTTGACATTAAGTCGAAAGACCCAGAATTGACTCCTGTCCCCACTCCCAAAGCCTGCCTTGCAGAAAATGCAGAGGAAATGGTTCACCTGAAATCAGCCGAATTCTCCTTCGGAATCGAATCAAAAGAAACCAATCCTCCAGAGGTCCCAGATCCCAAGGCATACAGTCCCGAGAAGGCAACTGACATTGCTAGGGATCGTGCTGCAGCCATCCCATTGGGAGGGAAACAGAATGAACCTGCTCCAGTTTTGAATTCCGGCTTATGAAACATGTGAAGCGGTGGTGTCTGAAGAACTTTTGCTGGAAAAGTCCACGCAATCTAACATTGGTGTAAAATTTAAGCACCCCAAACTTTGAAGACGTTCCGGCATTAAACACTTATGTATGAGAAGGCAGATGAATCGGTTTACAAAAAACCTTCTGACTTTTCCCTTGGCATTGGGCTTAAGGATGCCAAACTACCTGAAGTGCCAGCTCTCAGCGCCTAGCCCGGAAAAAGCCTCCTGAGCTGTTTTAGAAAATTCGATGGTCTTTTCCTTTGGTGTGAAGCTGAATGATCTTACATATGCCGACTTGTCAGTTTCAAATCTGAATGACGTGTAGAAATGTGAGGACATTCAGTTCTCTTCCATAAAAGAATGTCAACAACCCGATGACTTCTATCAAAAGATTATTAATCGCCTTCAATCAGAAAGAAAGGGTGAGCCATTCTTACCAGCATCGTTTAATTCCCTCATCGCTCTGACCCAAATGCCGAGCGATTTGTCCATTTGTTCATTCAGCCTTATGTGGTCCGATGGCACATCTACTTTCAAATTCCATCATATGGTCGTAGTGGCCATGAATTCGCTGGCGAGACATTGTTACAGTCAAGGTAGGAAAACACAATCAAACTCCACTGGAAGTTTTGTGACTGAAAGCGATATTTGCTCTTTATATACAACATCATGATGTTCAGTTCCATTGTACTGTAGCAGCAAGTATTCATTCTTTGGGTGCGAATTTTTGATCATTTATATATTTGGTTGAAAGGATTTTTGCATCGAAGTTTCAGTAGTATCAAATTATTTTTCGGGATGCGTCATTTTTTTTGTCAAAGAGTATATATGGAAATAAAATTCTAGGACATAAGAGAAGCATCTAAAATAAATTACATAATTTGCATAGATCATAATATTTTAAAGTTTTAATATTTTAAAGTTTTAATATTTTTAATAAGTTTTAATTTTACAAATGCATATTACTTATTTCCTATCATATAAAAATTATTAAATGAAAGAAAGGTATCCATGAATTGTAGCATCTGGATAAATAGCAAATCAAAATTAATCTTTGAAATATTTTACCAACTGTTAATTAATTTGATTCTAAAGAGATTTTTTTTTGTTTGTTCACGTACCTCCTTAGATACATCTTCTCATAACCTTGGTATCCCTAGTCCAGATAATAACAGAAACCTTTCTTTTTAACTTATCTCATATGTATAATTCTTCAGTTTTATAACTATTATTTTGTTTTAACTCTTAGATTCAAAACGTTGATAGATTTAACTTCAAATACAACTGCCACCTAAAGTGGTTACTTTATGATGGTTTACTGTACCTTTGCCCGAATTCCTTTAGTGATTGGGGAAAGTGATGAGTAGAGAGACACCTCTGAAACAAGCACTGAGAAAGATCTCTTGTTTGACCAGTTAATAAAAATATTTTGCACCCATTGTGTTTATACAAATTCAAAGTGTCTAACCTTTGCTTACTTACCCAGAAACAAAAGCAAACAACTGCATCTCATTTAGGTGATTAAATGGAGTGAAAAGATGTCAGTGGAAGGAAACTGATATTTCTTCACAAAGAAGCAAACTTAGTACATTGAACATTATAATGCATTCAACTATTTTCAATAATGACACATTTTTGATATGATTATATACTTACAAGGAAAATACAAACTAGCTAATCATCTGTCTTAAAAACTACCGTATTTCTTAGCAAAACAGGCTTTATAAATTCCAAATGGTAAAATTGGTGATAAAATATAAACAAATGATACTTTATTATCCATTCTTTGTGTATAAACATTAATACAAAAAACCAAACACACAAAAACAATAAAGATATAAAGAATAAATAATTTCATGACATGTTGCGAAGGTACACTTCCTTCTTCATCAGATGATACTAAATAAATAAATTCATGAAAAGGAAATTATAAATGATACTTCAATAGAAGACCATAATGACTTCTTAAGCAGATTTATTTGATCAGAAAATAAAAAATAAGAAAAATAAATACATGGCTACATACATCTGCATGGTTTGATCTGTTGGCTAGCATTGATGAATAAATGCTGATTCAAACATGGAGTTAAGTCATTGATAGCGCTACTAGTGCTAAATAGTACCTCAGCACTACTAGAGCCAACTTACATAAAAAAATAGAATGAACTTTATGGCCAATCCAATACTAATATTATGTTATTTGTAATGTTATTGTCTTTTCTTCCTTTAATCCTGAAACAAAACTTGATGTTCACATGAATATCATTCTATCAGATGCATTCTTGTGATCTTCTGTTTGGGGAAATAGGAATTACATCTAGGTTTCTAAACTAAGATGTGGATGGTTTAGAAGTAAAATTAGTGGACATCTTAGTATGTAATTCATGTACTTTATTCTGTTGATAAAAGACGATCAGATCTAATGAAGCCTGGCTTTCAAAAGAACAGGAAAAATTATTAAGGGAAAAGTGAAGACTGGCTAGTTATTTTGTTTAAAAGCTTTTATTTCACTCATAAATACATCGGAAGCGCAGTGGTGCCTCAAAGGAAAAAATGCACAATGAAAAACTCTCAAATGAAAAAACCATTGAGAAAATCCATGGGCCAGCGAGACCGGCCTCAATGGATTTTTTTTGAAGCATAAGACTTCAAACTGCGTATTTGAAATGTTAAAAAACAACAATAGATGAGATCAAATTATTCACAAGTGACATCCTGCAACAGCTGTTTCACACTCGTTGGCGATCATCAGCCAGAAGTCACAGTAATTAACAAGGTATCCGTACTGAGGCTAGTTTGGACAATACATCAGAAGTGCAGTGGTGCCTCAAAGGAAAAACTGTCTGATTATCGTCAACAGCGTGAAACACTGTTGCAGGATGTCACTTGGGAATAACTTGGTCTCATCCATTGTTATTTTTTAACGTTTAAAATGTGCAGTTTGAAGTCTTATGCTTTAAAAAAATTCATTGAAGCCGCTCTCGCTGGCACATGGATTTTCTCATTGTTTTTTTTTCATTGGTGAGTTTTTCATTGTGTATTTTTTCCTTTGAGGCACCACTGCACTTCCAATGTATTGTTCTTACTAGCCTTTGTACTGAGACCTTGTTATTTACTGTGACTTCTCCTGGCTGATGATCGGCAGCGAACGTGAAACAGCTGTTCCAGGATGTTACTTCTGAATAATTTGGTCTCATCCATTGTTGTTTTTTCACTCCTAAAATTTTCGTGTCTTTTTAAATTTGCTTTTATATTTTAATTATCAATATTTTTTCAACTGTTTGAAGTATTTACAAAGAATAGTATTAAGTTTAAATGTGTTATATTAGCAACTTTGTTTTTGTTTTTTCATTTCTTTTTAAATTTAAGTAACTTCAATATTTCAACTTATTCTCATGACTTTCTCAACAACCGTTTCTTAATTACATTTTTGTTTTCCTCCTCACACAGAAGAATCAAGTTCTGAAGCCATCATTAATATCTCAGGAGTAATGGAGAGTAATTTGCCATCTAAGAAGTTAGGAATCTCAAGTGGGAATTTGCTATTGGTTGGCACTGAAGAGAAAAAAGAAATTTGTGATGTTTCCAATGTGTCATGCCCAACTGCCAAGACAATCCCTCGTTTAATTGATGCCAATTCATCAGAGCCAGTTGTACAGAGTGTCATTACGCCAGAATTATGGAGCATTTTCGATGTAGCTCAGTTTTTGCGAGTCAATGACTGTGGAGCTTATTGTGATAGTTTCAGCAAAAAGTTAATTCAAATTAAATGTATATTGAAAAATTACACACCATTTGAACGCAAGTTTACAGATTATAAAGCAGTTGTAGTCCTTTGAACAAAAGCTACTGTAATTTATGAAGATCAGGTTGTTCTTTTGTCCATCTAATAAATAAAAAAAAGATAAAGAGTGTAATGCATTCAAAATAAAATATCAAAACTCTTTTAGGATGAATCAAACAATAAATCATTAGAAAATAATGCCAAAAAGTCAATCTTAAGCTGAAGAGGAGTTGTTAATTCAAGTTCTGAATTATCAATGCAGTTGTACTTTTGAAAAGGAAATTCGGTGTCATTATCAATTAGAATTGCATATTATGAAATTATTCTGGTAAGAAGATGTTGTCATCACTATTGACATATAAAGTTGAAAACTGGTTGTTTGCTCTTCAGCTTTGTTTTTTAGGAATTCAAAATGTAATTGATCTTTCCAACTTAGTTTATTTTTAATAATGACAAAGTCACTGTTTCTAATTTAGTATATAAAATAACTTTATTTTGTGTGAGATTCTTTTATATTCTTAATACTGACAATGAACATTTATTTTCAAAAATTATGCATTGAATATTGCAAGGTCGAATATCCTAGACCGGTCTTCCACCAAATCCTATTTCTTCAAAACAAGTCTTTTTTAAACTTAAATTGGTTGAATAACAAGTAGTCAAAAATTTCAAATACAACTACAGTTGATTTCTTGTAAAGATTGAAGTGACATCGGAGAACCGCGTAACACATTCTGCAGTGAAGAATATAGTTCTAGCATTCTTGTTATTTCATCCTAAATTTTGAAGCTTTTTGTTGACTTAAAAACATCAAACATTTTAAGAGACAGAAAATGTAACTGTTCAAATTATTAGATTTGTTTATTTTCGATCACATAGCAAGGGAACATGCGATTGGTTAATGTTGTTGAGGGGCTCATTTCAACATGGCAGCCTCCAGTGCATCGCACGTGTCTCCTTATAAATATTTCAAAAGTAATTGTAAAGGTCAATCGATACACAGCAGTGCGAAACAAATAGTTTTAAGTGTTTATTCAAAGTTAAAGTGAATTGGAGCAGCACTTGACTTCTAATGAAAAACAACACTTTTGACAGGTGTATCGGTGGTCTTTTTATCTCATTAAGAAAGAATTTCAAAAGGAGGGAATTATAATCTCATCAGGTCAGAAGAAACCGTGGAAAGCAAATACATCACATTCTGATAAAATTTATGATTCATTTCTATGCACTGCAATTAGTGATAAGATGCATAAAATGTTTTTTCAAAATGAAATATCAACCATAGGAAATGTACCGAAAGAAATTACTGACGATCCGCAGTTGCAAAGTGTTTCCCACAATATCCGATAACATAGAAGGTTAAAATTGTTTGATTTTGGTATCAGCAGTGGCTAAAATTCACGATTGTGTGACAGTGAAGATATATAATCACTTGGCGCCACAAATATTTGCTAGTGTTTATTTGAAGAGGCATTTTGAAAGTGGCAGAAGGAAATTTGGAGGACTTTTGTAGCACCTACCATCAAATTAGAAGACGAATTTTGGAATCTGAACTGCTTGATAGACTGTGAAGAACAGCCAATAGTCATTAGTCTAAACTCTGATTCTTCTGATAGTACGAGCAATACCATCAATTCAATGTGAACTTTTCTCAGCGAACACTGATTGATAAAAGTAAAACAAAACTTAACAAATACAATGAAAAAAAAAACATTTTTTTTTGCTAATTTAGGGAATCGATCCTACATCCTTTGTTTTACAAGCTGAATGCTTTATCCATTAGACCACCATGAAGTACGTTTTGCACTGCGTGATGTCACTTCAATCTTTTCAAGAAATGGACTGTAGCTACAAGAATCTGATCCTAGTACTTCTAGGAATTTGAGAAATGGAAGGATAATTGTAAAGCATTATTTTAATAAGTTTTAAGAACCTTTGCTTTTTGTTTCACTTCAATACATCTAATGAATCAACTTAAAAAGTGCTTTTGCTAAATTAAAATTAGCCTATTAGTACTGCAAATAAAAGTTATAAGAAATGAAGAAAAGATTACAAAAATTAATCAAATCCTTAGTGTATTTACATATTTTAATGTCTTTAAGATATTGTTACGACTTAGTTGACTTTATTGCAGATAGCTCAAACAGTGGTTACATATATTTAACAGTTTGGGACTTACAAAACTGATGAGAATGATAACTAATTTATTTTAATAGGAATGGGTGTGAAATAGGAAAGAAATAGTCAAAAATAAGGGAAACGTCTGGGCGCCTAATTATGTTTATAAACTAGGCATCTGGACGGGAGGTCCTAGATGTAACGTCTGCATTACTTATCCTTGCATCGTCTTCTAGCGTCTGTACTAGCTCTTTGTTGTTTCCTTTTCTGCCTTTCAGCTGGGTTGTCACCTTTCTTGGTAATCATCCCAAGTCCTGATCCTGTAACTGGATTGACGCCTCCTGGACTATCATCCTGGATCTGGATCTTGCAACTTGAGTTGAGTCGTTGCCTTCCTGGACTCATCCAACAACGGGAACCTTCTAATGCCTGATGGGCTGCTGCTTCCCTAAACTTCTTCAATGGGTTTTTGGGCTTTTTGCCCAATGGACTTCTATTCTCTACTGTGCAGTATAGGGAGGACCACTCGTTGTTGTCCTACCTACTTACTCTTCCCTTCTGCAGGAATAGAACTCCTTTTATTCGGTGTAGGAGGACCGCTTGCTTCCTACGATATTCTCTTCTTTGGCTAGATGCCGAATACAATCTCTCTTCTTGAATGGGAGGAGGTCCTTATGTCACTATTACCACCAGTTTTCTCTCTTCTTGGCTTCTTCAAAGGGAGAAACTGTTCTTGTGGCCGTCTGCCACTGAAGTTCTGCCTCGGCTTGACTCTGCTGCTGTTTTTATTCCTTCTGGCACAACTGGTAAATTCAGCTCTGCAGTAGGGAAGCAGGGTCAGGCCAGTCTACTCTAGTAGAGAAAGGTCTTCCTATTCAACCGGTAATAATATTACAGATAATTACCAACAGTTCTTAGTGTTGAGAGAACAAATGAAAGCAGTACTAAATGATGTAAACAAACATGAATTTTGAAATAATAAGTTTGAAAGGACAAAAATAATAGAAAAAAATCTACTAGAGGATGCCATAAATTATTTCATTGGAATCATTTTAGCTAATAGAATTTCTTTGCAAAAAAAGGCCATTAATATAACTGATAAGCATATCTAGCAATGACAAGCAAATCAGTATCCATAGGCTTATCGTTGTGACAAATCACAAGCTCCCCTAAAAGAGAGAAACACAGTGTATGCAGTATAAAACTGTTACGTGTAGGAATAGCATATGTTTTGTGCATTGGTATACTATCTAACTTAAATACTGTTTGATTTTTAATCTCAAAGGGCATTTGGTACATTTTATAAGCCAATATCTGCTAGTATTTGTGGCATTGTGCAGAATATCTTGGTTCCTTAATATTGATCATCCAATTTTCAGTGTAATGGTGTTGAAAATTCTCATTAACTCATTTTATGCATACCACAGTCAATTCTTTCAAACTAGATAATGCTCTACAACTTTGTAACTTACATTTTTTTTTTCAGCTCTTTTTCTCTTATTGGCAAGTTATGTTAGCTGCTTCCTTATTTTGTCTCTAAATCTGCTCTTTTTTTTTTTTTAGACATAATAACTTCCTTAAAGATTTACTCATGCGAAATTAAAGGGACAAATGCTGGGTTTTTTTTTAACAACTTTTATAAAAGTAATCAAATGAGACAGATAGAAAATTTCGAATTCACCATATAGAATTGACATAGTATGCCTATTCATTCTTCCCAAAGTTCATTGTTGTGTGTGGACACTGTAGACAACTAGTAAGATTATTGAATCATTTTATTTAGGCTCAGATACAATATTTAGGCCTTTCTTTAAAGTGGAGAGCCGTTGGTAAGATGGAAGCTGGCCAGATGCAAGCTGAGGTGTCCAGAGCCAAGAATATATCCAAAAGAGTTTTGTCAAGATTATAAAAACAATTCCACAGAACAGAAGAAGTAACTCAAATACTTGGTGAAGGACTACGACAACACAAGACAAATCTATTATCTAGTCCTCACTCCCCTGGATAAACCACCTCATCATAGAAGCTTTCTACAACCACAGGATGTTCAGTGATCTGCCATGTTTCCCTTTATGTAAGAAGACTTTCATTGACAGCAGCTCAAAGAAACCATCTTGGGGTGAAATCATCAACATCATTGCTTGACCCAACATCAGTGGTCTAAAGTTGTTTTCTGATGATTCAAGATTCAGCTTTCAGACTGTTTCCTGACCTGGAGAGAATTAGGAACACAATACCAAGAAAGTGTTGATCCAATTAATTAATCCAATAGGGAAAGGGATCATTACGGAAGGCTCTATTTTGCCTCGTTCGAGGTTGGTCTGGAATTTGTGTTGTGGATTATAGTGTTCTTCCACAAAAACATGATTAACATTCCTTGAATGGAATGAACAGCCAGATCTCCAGGCTTGAATTCAGTAGAACATTTTTGGGATTCCTTAGGAAGAAACATTGGGAGCAAGGAAGACTTTCACCCAAGTCCCACAGAAGCCAAGATTGGCTCTAATCAAAGACTGGATTTATTCACAGCATTTTGAGGCCTGTATACTGTTCATACATTCCCTATTAAATGTTCTTTTACACTTTTTCTGAATAGGCAACATTGTAATAAATTTTGTTCTTTTCTTAAAATGTTTTTCATTTTTATGTGAACTAATCAATCTGTTCAGCAACTATATAAAATTTGGGGTAATTATAAATGTTTAAAAAAAAAAATTTGATTTGTCCTTTGAATTTTGCAAATAATTGTAGATCAAACTTTGGCATTTTAAGAACTCGTCCATTCAGTTATTCAGATGCTGTAGAATTGCTCCTGTAACCTTGTATTTATGTATATAATGTTTAGAAAAAAAGGGGAAAAAGAACTTAAAATCTTATAACTTACTGCTTTAGAAAGGTCGATTGCTGTAAGAAGCTTCTTATATAACGAGTTAATATTCATTAAAAACAATTATTTGGTAAGGAAATATATGCTTTTATTTTTAGTACATTGATTATAATATTTTTTTTTCTCCTTTTCAGAGGATTGATGGAAAAAAATTCTTGACTTTAACTAAAGAACAAATTGTTAATCTGACAGGAATGAAAGTTGGGCCTTCACTGAAGATCTACGATCTTAGTCAACAACTGAAAGCAAAAGTGCAGGTATCATGACCCATAAAGATGTTCCCGTTTTGTTATATAGCTTTAATTTTCCACCTTTGTTCATCATCAATCATACTAAGTAGCAGAGTAGATGTAAGCTAACCATCAACCATAAAATCAAGACTGATCCACCAGTGCATAAGACAGTTACATACCTGTATATAGAAAGATTCTATGATTTGTTTTCCTATCACTGCTGATAAAGTTATCAGCAAATTTTAATGTTACATTCTGAATGAATTTACTACATTTTTATTGTACAACACCAACATGCTTTTTTTTCCTACTCTTTATTAAAGTGTTTGTGGAAACAGTTTTGGATTGTACCACATTAAACAATTTAATCTTAATGTAGTTTTTAACAGACTGACTACTTATTGACAAGCAAGAATTTTAAGACTTTGTTTTAAACATCAACTATAATGAATCAAAACAAATTTAGACTAGATGTTCACGATTTTATATTTTTACATGTACATATAATGTATGTATGGCTCGATGTATTTAGGATTACTTTAATCTTGTGTAGCCATTCCTGTGTCTCACAATGATAGCTGTGAATCCTTTACCAAAGGACATTGTCAAATGAGATGCAGTTTTTATTTATAGTTCTATACAGATTTTAAGTGTTTCTGTTGTTCTTCTGTAATAAAATAAAAATACCTGAAACTAAGGGTTTTTTTTATCTTCCCCTATGTCATCATCTTTTATAAGAAAACCAACTAGCGTTTCAGTATTCCATATGTTGTCTTAATTCTACTTGGCAATAATATTATCATTAAGAAATTTTCCTTTTAGATATTTAAGTTTTTGACACTGCTTTTATTACTGGCATTTATTCAAAAGTTTCCCATGGCTTTACAAATGTAAATAAACTAAGTAGGTTTGATTTTCTTTTAATGTTCTATTTTTATTCCCATGCACCACCACACTCTTGATAGGAGATTGATGACAATTATGTTTTTAATAATTCTAAGCTACTGAATATTCATGATTAAAAATAAAGACATTAATAATGACTAAAGGATTCATATTCATCATTTTTTTACAGATTATTTCCATACTTCTTTAATTAATTTTAAAACTATTTAATTTTTATGAAATTCATATCCATTTCCTAAACAAGTATGTATGTGTTGAAGTAAAATCATATTTTGTTTGGTAACCAAGCATATAAGCTTTCCCTAGTGCTTTTTCCAGATGCCATAAATCTTAAGAATTTATTATTATTAATATTATTGCAAGGCCTATTTGGTTGTACATTTCGAAACTTCAGAATTAACTTTCAAGACTGTCAGAATTGTTGTTTATCTTAAAGTTTTCATGTGGGTCCTTTAAAAATATGGGATAGATTTTCAAAAATTTGCTCCAAATTATTGTAGACAAAAGTAAATGGATGCTTGTTTCTCATTCAGATCGAAATCTAAGCCATACTTTGATGAATTGAGTCAACAAAATGAGATCTGCTTAATTTTAAACAAATATAGTAGGGGATGCCGTTGCACTGGTTATATAAATAAAAATTAAAACATTTATGAAAACATGGATTAAAACTGCTAGTTTCGGACCCTTTGGGTCCTTTCTCAAGTTAATTAACGTTACAGGGAAGCATGCTTATGGCACAGAGGAGTCTGAATGCCTGTGTGTGCTTGGTTGGAGAAATTCGTGATGTGAGGCTGACGTGTTGGTGAGATTTATTTACCGTATATGCTCCAATAGAGGCCCTGGCGTTTATTTGTAAAACTAATCTCGGCTCTCGGCGCTTAATAGAGGCCCTGGCGTTTATTTGTAAAACTAATCTCGGCTCTCGGCGCTTAATAGAGACCGGCCATTATTAACAAAAACCTTCAGAATGCAAATATTTTTACACATAAATACCGGCTAATATTCCAAACAGCTACTTTATTTGAATTTCACATGCTACAAAAGACTGTTAAAGATATATGGCAATGGCTTTCTGTACCTTTCACTGCTATTCGTCGTCCGAATCCGCAATGACGGGCAGCAGCCTCAACGGAGGTTTCTTTTGCGTATTCCACCACACGAATCTTAAAGGCTATGTCAAATGACCGTTTCGGCGGCATTTTGTAAGCCAATGAATGTACCGTAAGATATTATGCACGACTATAAAGATGCTTACACTAGTACCGGTAGGCAAATATGAAAGACCCGGCTACTATTTGGCCCTGTCCCCTCTGCAGTCCGGCGCTTATTACAGACCGGCGACAATAAGAGACTCGGCGTTTATTGGAGCATATACGATACTCACTACAGGTGGAAAGGTTGAATTGGAAGGAGAGGTCTATTGTTATTAATTGCATTTTTTTAAAGGAGGGAGGGGGAAGGCAGCTGGGTTGCATTTTTTTTTCTTTTTCTTTTTGAAACCGTATTGTTTAATGTTTTGGACTGAGATGTTTTGATTGTAACACCCAGGATCGGTAAGGATGTGTAGCGATTCCTTACATTTTCATATGTAGGAATTGCTTTCTTTGCATGCAATAGTGGTCTTGGGGAAGTCAATTTTATGACCTGTTTGTTTTGTATGTATGGCAGTATAATAATTAAAGTCCATATTTTTTAATGGCGTATTTATGTTGTGATAGTCGGCATGCCAACTACTGCATTGTTTCACCTATTGTTACGGATCACCCTGTATCACAGAGTAGAAACGCAAACAGAGAAATTATTAATGCAATTCGAAGCCTACACCCATAAATATAGGTGATAAAATTTTAAGTTTAGCCGTGGGACGCTGGGCCCGGAAATCCTACAGCCAAAACAAGATAAATATAACTCCAAAGGAGAAGTAAAGAAAGGATAAACAACTCAGGTATATCAAACAACAAAATATATTTGAAATGAGCTTAATATTATACAATCACACACAACAAATCAAGACTAATGCAATAGAAATTACATATCAATAAAAAAAATGTACATATATAATAATAACAAACAATGCTTTGTTCTTAAATTCGGCAATTCCAACAGATTACAAATTAAATCAAAATTATTCAAGTTGGTAATTATCAAATAGTAATTCACAATAATCTTATCAATGCAATTTAATAAAAGTATAAACTTAAGGTATATCCTCACAAAAGTTTGTTTCATTGATATAAGAAGAGTCTGATCGAATATTGCTCATGAAACAGATTTTCTGACTATAGAGTATGTCTGAAGAGTTCACTCCCGGACTTAATTCGCCAAAGAAAATATACACATAGTTCGACGCTCTGTCCCGTTTACACTGGCACAAAATCTAGGATAGCTCCGAAAAAGTTCACTGTTCATGTCAAAGTATCCACGTAAACACAAATGGCGCACAACACATTCTTTTACACTACACGAACGTTCTTTAATAACAATGGCTGTTCACTGTAATCGAATTATCGTGAGGGTATACGGCCTTTCTTAATACTTGACAGAGATCCACGAAGCTGACGCCATCAAGAAGCACAAATCTCAAAAGTATCCAGAGATATGCGCACCGCAGGATGAGATACAAGTCTTGCCATTAACCGTGTATAGGTAGAAAAGAAAAACAAAGCTGTTTTTCTCCTAACAGCCCCCCCGTTCTTCCAAGACGGAAGACAAAATACGTGTGTCTCGTCCGACTTACATCGTGAGAGTGACTCTGAAGTTTCAAGAATGCATCTCATCGGGATGGTGACGTAAACAACGTTTTACCAATGGTCCTTCAAGAAATAAGGAGTGTCTTGAAACTCCAAATGACATCATTATAAACTCCGTACAGAAACAATATGGCGATACCTTCTTTTCAGCATAAAAATTGTCCCAAATAAAATCAAAATTACATTTAATAATCTATACATCACATTTCAAATAACAATAATAAAGGTTACATAAGGTGGTAGGGTTCAAGAATATATAAAAAAAAATGATAAATAAAAAGTTTTAATGTGAAAAACCTGCCGTTCACGATTAATTAGAAAACAGAGAAGAGATAAAAAAACATGGCGGATCATGCGAAGAAAGTAAACAAGGCAAAGGTCACTTTGGCTTGACTAAGTGATATAACTACAAAGAATTGCATCAGATAAAAGTAGGAGAAGAAAAATAAAATAAGGCAAATTAAAAAGACCGTAACAATATGTATGAGGGGCGTTCAAAAAGAAATGAGCCGGAATGTGGAATGGACAAACCAGTGACAGAAGGGTAATATCGTTGCATGTGTAACCAAGATTGGTTCCGACATGAGTGAGTGTGGAAGTTCACAGCCCGCCGCTAGAGGGTCACGGGTGCAAGTCACCTGACTAAAACCTAGCAGAAGCATGCGTCAATCATCCAAAGCGGTCATTCGCATTGTAAGCAGTGAAACAGTGCAATGGAGGCGTCCAAAGAAGAGCAAAGAGGTTGTGTTTGTTTTCTGACAGTGGAAGGAGTAGGGGAACGGACATTCATCGAAGAATGTCACAAGTATATGGTGAACACTGCATTTCCCTTGCAAGCGTCAAGGCGCCGTGGCACAAGCGCTTCAGGGAAAGACAGGTGTTGTTAGCCGATGATGCACGGGTCTGGAACACCACACCGTATTACCGATGACAAGGTCCAGCTGATTGATGGACTCGTTATCCAGGACCGCCGAGTTACAGTCAAAGCCATCGCCGACGAGGTCGGATTGAGTGTCGGAAGTGTTCACACCATCATTACAAAATAATTGAACTGACACAGTGTGTGCGCCCAATGGGTGCCCCACAGTCTTCAACCTCAACAGAAAGCAAGTCGAATGGCCCATTGTATTAATCATCTGCAGCACTATGCCAGGGAAGGGAATGAGTTCCTGGCACGAGTGATAGCTGGAGATGAGTCTTGGTGTCATCGCTTCGAACCAGAATCGAAACGATAAAGTCTCCAGTGGAAGCATCCAGGGTCACCACCACCCAAAAAATCCAAGGCCATCCACACAAGTGCAGGAAACGTTATGCTGACGTTCTTCTTGGACCAAGACGGCCCTTTTCTGATAGACTTCCTGCAGCACGGGACAACAGTGAATGCCCAGCGTTACTCGCAAACCTTGAGCACTCTTCGCCAAGCGATCAAATCGAAACGACCAGGCAAGCTCACCCATGGAGTCATTCTGCTCCACGACAATGCAAGGCCCCATACGACCAACACAATCACGGCACTCTTGCAGAAATTCAAGTTGGAGGTTCTCAATAACCCTCCATACAGTCCAGACCTCTCTCCCTGCAATTACGCCATTTTTGGTCCCCTATAAAAGGCAGGCTCACCTCGGACAACGACGTCTAGCAGTATATGCGGAACTGGTTCACAATGCAGCCCCGGGAATTTTACGAGACAGCCATTCACTGTCTTGTGTCACAAGTGCCTCAACAGCCAGGGCCAATATTCTGACATACAGGTACTGGTTTCTGTTCCTAGGCCTCCGGCTCGTTTCTTTTTGAATGCCCCTTATACTTGCAATGGAGGTTGTTAATGCAAGATATGGCATAAACTAGTTCTTTTTGTTCAAGGGTGTCTATGGATTTTTGGTGAATGTTATAGTTTACTATTGTTGCTTGGCGAAGTGACGGCTAAATTGAGGGGGTGCAGAAGCCTGTTAAGAGCATTGAAAAGTTGAGGGTGATAAGGGATGGAAATATATTTTCATTTATTTCTTGAGGTAGTGTGATCATTATTATAGTAAGTGACAGATGCTCAATGTGTTTGATACTGAAGTTGGATGGATATCCATTTAGTAAAAATATTGATCTGATCTTTTCAATTTTTGATAAAAGGATGGATTGGGAACTGGAAAGTCTGAATGCTCTAGTGGTAGCCATTTTTATATTGTTAATCTTGAATGATAATGGGGAATACGAATTAAAATGAAGAGTGATTGGTTCGGAAATAGGTTTTCTGAAGACGGAAGTGTTGAAAGTAGATTGTGTTCGCTGTAAGCGTACATCTAAGAAGGCTATGGAGTTGTCATCCTCGTTTTCTTTTTCTATTTTAAATTTGATATCCTGGTGTATTGATTCGAATATCTGTTGTATTTCTTTTTAGTCTTTAGAATTACTGTAAAAAAGTAAATCGTCGACATAACATCCGTGGAATCCAATATTAATAGCTTTTTTGTCAATGATGGTAAATGCAATTTACTCAATAAATGACATGGACAATTTGGCTAGGATTGCAGATGCCGATAAGCCCACGAATAATCCTACGGTCTGTTGGTAAATGGTGTTATTGAAGTAAAAGAGCTGCATATTGGATAGAGCTTGGATTAAGGGAAAAAGATGATTTGTAAGCTGTATGTTAGAAAAATTGGCAGGTGTTTTGCTTTGCAGATGTAGTAAAGTGCTGAAAACTAGATCTATAGAGATGGATGTAAACTCCCCCCTTTAAAAAAAATGTAATTAATAACAATAGACCTCTCGTTCCAATTCAACCTTTCTACCCGCAGTGAGTAAATAAACCTCACCAACCCGTCAGCCTCACATCACGAATTTCTCCAACCAAGCGCACGCAGGCATTCAGACTCCACTGTGCCATAAGCATGCTTCCCCATAACGTTAATTAACTTGAGAAAGGACCCAAAGGGCCCGAAACTAGCAGTTTTAATCCATGTTTTTATAAATGCTTTAATATGACCAGTGTGACTGCATCCCCTACTGTATTTATACTCAAGTGCACGTAAAAAAAAATTTAATAATTTAAACAAATATATTTAAAGAATTGTTTTCTTGCTATGTTTATAATAGAAATTGAGCTTAGTTAAAACATTTGGTAATATTGTTACCGTTCGATTTGGTCACTCCCCCGCGTCCAGAATCGCCTCGTCCAACCCGGCTCCCCTGTTCGAAGTTATCCAGTCCGGAGGTTGGAACGAGGCAGCTGACGGCCTTAAAACAAGCAGCAGAGCTGTGGAAAGTCAGTCAGTCGGGTGGCAGAGGCCACAACAGGTTCTCCAGTCTCGGAGAAATTAGAAGGAAGTCTGACAGTTGGTCGGGTGGCAGGAGCCACAACACTATCTCCAGTCCCGAAGATAAGAGGAGTACGTTTTGCAGTCAGTCGGGTGGCGAAGGCCACAGAACAGACCTCGGTCCCGGAGAAAGGAGGGAATCGTTTGATAATTCAACTGTGGGCAACCGCCCAGCTACGAAGATCTCCAATTGGAGCAGGTCGTTCAAGAACAGGTCGTGGACAGAAGATCTGGAAAAAGGTAGCTACTCGAAGCTAGAGGGAAGTTACAGTTTGGTGGATCCCAGCCACTAGAGGATCTCCGGCCAGGAGATAGAAGAGAAGCAGAAGAGGTTCGTAAGGCAACCGACCTCGAGAGAAGTCTGTTAGAATCCGGAGGTGATCGCAGATCGTTAGAGGGGCATCGTGGAAGACAACCGACGCCCAATCCGAGCACCCGTTCCCC
>JAFIDM010038410.1:0-17505 GCA_023159025.1 Thereuonema tuberculata | reverse complement strand
TGGGTGGCAATAACTTCTGCTACCCACCCCTACTGAGAGAGGAAGATACATAGAATGTGCGCACGTGTATATCAGTGTTGTTTTGATACCGTGGCAAAGTTCAACTGTTGTAGCCGATGGTGGTTTGAGATGTGTCAGTCGTTGTCCGATTTTGGATCACACGTTAAAATAGCCGACAGATCTGGTGAAGTCTCAGGCCATGGAAGTTAATATGTTGGTGGTTCACGTATTGTGAACTTTAGGTCTTACCTTTAGCCACGTTCGTAAGTGCCACAGCGGGTCAAGGAATTCGGAAGGGTCACTCCAGCTGCTGGACTTTCTATGACTATCGGTATATGAGAAGCTTAGTTTCAAAACCCGCCATCTCCAAAAACTGGAAATTCCGAGATAATTGAGTTTTTGCTAAGTTCAAATCAAAATCCGCTATTTGCTTACAGATTAACTTCAAAAACCACCATAACAATGTATTGCGTTACGATTTCAATACGAGTGCTGCTTCAAAGCCCGCCATGTCCTATGCGAATTCATTATCAAACCCCGTGATATCAAAAACTATCATATAACAACCATATAACAACTTTACTGTTAAAGAAACCAACAAACGACCAACGAAATATCCGAAGAAAATGTTAACATTTTTACCTGGCTTCAGAGTGACATTGGCAATGGGTCAAACGTCATTGCATCATCAATGAATGATTCTCTCAAATATGCAAATTTAACTGATGTGGAAAACCTCTGGCCCTTTGCAGATGGCTGTGAGGAGCATAAAAATTCCACAGTGGTGGGAATGATAACACAGTGGTAAAGTGCAGAACTCCTCAGAGCGTTAAGACTGTCACAATGGTTTTCCCAACCGTAAGTCACTCTTTTATATCACCCGATGGCATTTTTGGATGAATCGAACAAGAGATCAGAAAACGTGAAGCAATGCTGAAATTTCTCACAGACTGGCAAGTATTTGACTGGCAAACTGCGACTAGTGGAGTTCTCAAAACCCCAGCAACTCAAGTTGTTCAAGTTGTCCAAAGTGAAACCCATATACTTTCAGAAAACGAATGACAACGTGTTGGTCTAAGGTGAAGTTAATTACAATACCGATTTCTTGCAGTTCAGTTCGATTACGAAGAGGGCAAGGAAATTACAGTCGATAACACCGAAACTTGTATCCTTTGGAGTTCAAATAAATCAGACAAAATCCAGAATGTTCGCAAACTCCTCGTTACAAGGTACTGCAAAGAATGGGAAGAAAACCCAGACCTGGAATTCTACAAGGATTTGGAATATTCAGATTCCAGAACGGATAGTAAATGCAATTGCAGCGCTACGGATGAGGAAACTAGTTAAAATAAATTCTCTAGAGTGCAAGTTTGATTATGTAAAACACGTTTATTGCAATTAGATAATATTCTATTATGAATGGTGATATTACAAGTCATTGGGGAATTATTTTAAAAAATTATGGACCTAATGGTTAGCTAGGTCCCCTGCAGAGAAAGGAATTGTAAGTTTTGATATATATTTATAGTTGATTTTTTATCGGAAAGAAAAATAGAGTATGTAATCTAGGATTGAATATTAGTCTATGATAATTATTACAGATGGGACCAAACTCGGCCGCATTTGGACTTAACGGGATCAGCGGTGAATAGCAACTGCCATGTTTCTTAGTAAGAAATTGTATTTCCGAGTTTATGGCGCACAATCTTACATCAGAAACCCGTAACTCCAATATTTTACTTCAAATACCGCCTTCTCCGCATAAAAATAGGATATAAAGCTAGAACAGTCAAAATCAGATTTTTTTTTGACTTGGTTCACTTTATTTCTCTTTCTATAACCTACAATACAAAAAAAAAAGTTTATTTGTAAATTCGAAGTAATAACGTAGGTACAATTTTTCCTATTTTCCGAAAATTTTTAATTTTGGAGATGGCGGATTTTGAAACTAAGCTCCTCATATAAGCATTTAATCTTAGATATTATAGAAATGTTAAAAGAAAATATTTAAAATGTATTTCCATTTTTCAATGCAAACTGTATTTTAATTATGTTTATCAATATTTTTTAAAAATTAATATAAATGAATAAAAGTATCTAATGGAAAATGAAGAAAAATTACATATTGTTAAACTTTTACTGATATAATATTACATTCGTAACAAGAATAGTAAATTAGAAATATCGAAATTTCACTCTCTCTCTCTCTCTGTGTATAGTGCTGGCCATTAAAACTTCAACAGTACGAATAGCAAGAGATATCCAAGATTTATTTTACTGATTTAACTTATTGTACAAGGATGAAATTTTTGCAATTGTAGCTGGGGTGGGAT
The DNA here is from genome assembly GCA_023159025.1 of Thereuonema tuberculata. Lineage (NCBI taxonomy): Eukaryota > Metazoa > Arthropoda > Chilopoda > Scutigeromorpha > Scutigeridae > Thereuonema > Thereuonema tuberculata. The sequence continues at coordinate 15,172 of JAFIDM010038410.1, read as the reverse complement.
TTCGGGAAAGTAATCAGAAATTAGTATCAAGTGTAGCCAGCATGGGTGGCAATAACTTCTGCTAAACACCCCTGCAGAGAAAGGAATTGTAAGTTTTGATATATATTTATAGTTTATTTTTTATCGGAAAGAAAAATAGAGTATGTAATCTAGGATTGAATATGATATGGACTTGTAAAGGTACTTAACTAACTTCTGCGTAAATGAACTCACAAATAGGCTTATTATATTTTATCATTATAAAATATATTTCCAAATATTCGTCGAACTACACTGTGGTTCATATAAACGCATACATTAGACGAAAATCTAGCTGTTATGTCTGACCTAGAAGTTATCTAATTCCTATAAATCACAATAAAGTCTTATTTGATTCTTCTTACTAAGTCAAAGTTCTTATCAGCAAAATAGTCTGTAAAGCACTCTTGTAAATATTATTATATTCTTGAATCTTTATTTTAGCCTATCATACAATTGAAGTTCCTTTTAATCGGCGACTTTATATCTTCGTCTTACCTTTGATTAATAATGTATGATCTTGTGTCATCTGTGTTCTTCTAGTATCTTACTGCACATCTTCTTATCCAAAGAAAAAACTTATCCACAGGAAATATATCATCCTAATTAGACTCTGGATATTATAACATTCATGTTACTATCGGCACCTTATAGAATCCCAACATGGCGGTCGATGCTCAAATAACCTCAAACATCTTGGCCTCCAAAATAACCCTAACGGATATCTATAAAAATGAGAAACTTAAAGTTTATGCATTAATTTCAAATTCTATCGGAATCTTGAAATATCATAAATCACTTTATCACTTAGAATATATTTGCTTTACTTATCTCGTAGGATTTAGCAATCATATACTTATGCCGATACGTCAAAATACACCAATATTCTTCTAGATGTCTAAGTCCACACAGAACACAGAAATTCGTCTATATTCCCTTTTTTATTTCCTTGGCAACACAACAAAAAGAATCATTTCATCACATCTCAATGTCGTCCTAACGTTAAGTCATTATTTATGTACAATAATCATGGATGTGATGTTATGTTATTGTTCTAGCATTTGCACACTGCAGTAGATTGTTGTTGAACACAGTTTTCTTTTTGAGTATTGGACAGCATGTAAAAAGTTAGTTCAGTATTGTCATCTTTCCAACCGATATTTTTATCCCTAACTTAACAATGCCCCCATAATATGAACTCACTTAATTTATCTCCTTCACAAATCGGTGTTGCATCATTTCATGATGCTTTGCACTTGATAAGCCTTTGGTAAATATGTCTGCCTTGTTGCTGTGCTTTCAACATAACTCAAACATTTATCACATGATGCTTTAACTTAATATGTTTACTACGTGTTTGATTGAAATTATTCTCTATCATTCGGATAGCTAGTTGGTTATCATAATGTATAATAACTGGTTTATTTGTGATTTTGTCATATTCCAACTCGGACAATGTATTTTTGCAACTCATGATAAATCGGCTACAGTCGTAACAGGCTATGACCTCTGCTTCTTGTGTAGAATAAATGCGATAATAGATTGCTTCTTGCTCATCCAAGCAATTGTGCAACTCCCTAGAAACACAACATAACCGCTGGTTGATTTACTACCTTTGCGATTCGCAAAGCTCGCGTCTGCATATCCTATTAAATCGTTGCGACTGTCCTGAAAAATCATTTTATAATCAGATGTAATCTTTAGATATCTCAATATCCTCTTCACCTTTGTAAAGTCAGCATTTGTCGGATTGTTATTTTTCTCTGCACATCGATTTACTGCATAACTTATTTCTGGCCGACTTCAGTTGCTTAGGTACGTCAGACTTCTATATTTTAAGTGATCTTGTTCAGTTAAGAGTTCAGTATCTTCGATATCTTCGGAATTCACTGTCTTCCCTTCTAGGATAGGTGTAGACACTCCTTTATATTGGTCCATTTGGTATTTCTTCAGTAGGTCTTTGATAAATTTTTCTTGACTTATGGTCAAAGTATGATTTGCGGAATCGTGACAAATCTTCATCCCAAGATATTCATCTACCATTCCCATGTCTTTAATGCCGAACAAAACATTCAAGTCTTGCTTGATTTTAGTAATAACGTGCTTGCTTTTCCCAAAAATAAGAATGTCGTCTATGTAGACTAGTAGTATGTACACTCTTCCGTTGATTTTCTTAGTGAAAATGCACGGTTCGGTTCCTAAACTTTCGTATCCTTCCGGGTTTAGTTTCTCTTTGAGGGTTATGTACCAGTTGCGGCCTGCTTGCTTCAAGCCGTACAAAGCTTTTAGAAGTTTAAAGTTCATTATTTTTGGGTTTTTTCAATGTTATTCCTTTTGGGACTTCTAAATATTTATCACTATCGATTTCTCCGTTTAAATAGGCGCTGTTTACGCAGCACTGATGAATCTCCAATTTATCCTTTATAGCTAATCCAAGCAGTAACCTAATTATATCCTGACTTGGTGTGGGAGCATAGGTTTTTCGTAATTTACGCCTGATCTCTGAAGATAGCCATTGACCACTAAACGGCTCTTATATTTGGTAATGTCTCCTAGAGTATTTCTTTTAATCTTAAAGATCCACTGGGTTGTCAAGGGATATGCATAATCAGAAATCCGTGTTTCCACCCATGTGTGATGGTCTGTTATGCTTTTCAATTCCTCCTCAATCGACTTCTTCCATTTGCTGCTGTTGACACCGCTTACTTTTTTTTTATATGTAGACGGTTCTTTATTCACATTTGTACTGTTAGCTCGAAAATGAGGTTGTCTCCTCACTTTTCTTCTTCTCAGAGATATATATTAGTCTTCTGTGTTTTCACTTGAGTTTTCACTTTCTATATTTGTGCAGCTAGCTTTTCCACCTTGTGTATGCCTATCAGTACCTTTATGAATGGCTTGTTCACCCTGTGGATGTATATTTGTATCCCTACTAATGGCTACTTCACCTTGTGGATGCCTATTTGTATCCCCATGAATGGCCATTTCACCTTGTGGACAACTATCTATTTCCGCTTCATCTATATTTTCATCTTCAGAAGCAATTTCGATCTCTCCTGAATGACTACTGGAATCCTCATCTTCATTTGAAGCCAACGGAAACACATTATCATAGTCATCTACTTCAATGTGGAGTCTTCAATAAGTTCCTTCCTCTTCTGTTTTCATTTACATATACTTTCCGTGTTTCTATGACCTTGTCATCTAGTATATCATAGATATAATATCCGCGTGTATTGGCGGAATATCCAACTACGATGTCTTTCCTAACTCTATTACTAAATTTGTTTTTTAGTAAGTGTCATGGAATCTTTATAAACGCAACACTGCCGAATTTGTTTAGGTGCCTTGCATTTGGTTGTTATTTGTTACGAAACCATCGAGCCACTGGTATTTCATAGGATATGCTCTCATGCGGAGTTCTGTTTAAGAGGTAATTGGCGGATATCACTGAATACTCCCAGAAATGAACAGGTAGTTGCAATTCTAATAGGATGGTTCTTGCGCTTTCCATCAATGTCCTATTGAATCGCTCGGCTATGCCATTTTGTTGAGGTTGGTAGGGAGATGAATGATTAAAAACAATCCTTTCTTCCTCAAGAAGTCTTTTACCTTGGTGTTTTGGTATTCTGTTCCTCGATCGGTGAGGAAAGATTTCACTTTAGTTCCCGTCGACCTTTCGGCGAATTCTATGAAGTTGAACATCTTGTCCGCTACTTCTTCTTTGTTTTTGATGAGGTACACAACGCTCCTTCACGAATAATCATCGATAAATGTCAAAATATATTGATAGTTGTCGGGATTACACACGCGACTAGGTCCGCAGACATCTGAGTGAACCAATTCCAATGGTTTTTTAGTACGAATATCTCTAACTTTTGGATGTTTGATGTTAGTTTATTTTCCCATTCTACAGCTCTCGCAACATGAAGTGATTCTCTTCGGGATGACCAAATCTTCTAGCCCTCTGAGTAGATTTCTTTCTTTCACAATCTTCATCTTTTTAAATGACATGTGCCCCAATCTCTCATGCCACAGTCGGTATGGGTCGTGCACATCTTCGTTAAAATAAGCTTGGTGACGCTTCATGATTACGCTACAGTTGACAGAATATAAGTTGTTCTTCAACAGTCCTCTCATGCATATTTTGTTGTCGGATCGTCGAACAACATATTTATCCTTGAAAATTTCCTGTTTAAACCCACATCTAGCTAACTCGCTAGCTGAGATTAAATTTACAGTTATTTCATGTACATACAAAACATCCTTGATCTTAAGATACTGGAAAATGTCCCTCTTAAGACAACAGTTAAGTGTGATTGTCCCTTTTCCCACAGCTTTGGATGATGTGTTGTTAGAACTAAATATTTGAACCGGTTCTGTTAGCGTCTCATATGATGAAAATGCTTCGCGACTATTGCAGATGTTATTGGAACATGCACTGTCCAGATACTATACGTTTTTATCTTCGGTCTGTAATTTCCCGTTGGTGTTACATCTTTTCATGCCAAACAAAAGATCTCTTAGCGCTTGGTTTCATCTTCTGAGCATCTGTACATCCATCACAAGTGGTCTTTTTGCTTTTGCAAAACCTGGAAATATGTCCAGGTTTGCCGAACCTATAACATTACATCAAATTTGAACCTTTTATTTTTATTTTCCAGAGGAGATTGGATCTTATCTTCAGTCATTCTTCGTAAGTGCCACGGTGGGTCAAGGGAATCGGAAGGGTCCCTCCTGCTGCTGCACTTTTAATGACCATCAATATACAATCTTTCAATCTTAGATATTACAGAAATGTTGAAAAAAAATACTTACAGCTTGCAATGCAAGCTGTATTGTAATTGTGTTTACCAAATTTTTTTAAAAATTAATAGAAATGAATGAAAATATTTAATTGAAAATGAAGAAGAAAAGAAATGGATTAAAGCGTAAACCAAACATATGTCATGAGAAAAAAATTCTCAATGAACAAACGATAAATAAATAAAAAAAAGCAACACACTGCCACGATTTCGTTTAAGGATTACGAACAACCTATAATATAGTGATAAGTTAAAAAGAGTAAACAAACAAGACCAAACTCAGCTTAAAGGATAAACGAAATTTTTAATATCACTGAATAATCAAAATAATTGATAAAAAAAAGAGTAAATAACTTATTAATGAGGTTTCCGCTCACAGAAGCATCACGGAATTCCTATTCCTTCCTAGCAATGGTAAATACAATAATAGTAACATTAAAAAAAAAATAACACAAAAAATACTAGGAGTAACTTTTCCTCCAAGAAATTGTGAAAGTAAATGTAATGTCAATTAGGTAAATGACTTAACACGAAAATGTTGCTTTGATTGTCCTTTCATTTAGGAAAGTGTATAGTCTGATAAATAGAAAGAAAAGGTGAATGTTTGTTGGTACAACTAGCGCATAGTTTAAGTAATAGGCCTATAAAATCTGTCACTTATGACCATCATTGCTGCTTGCAATACACCAGGGGATCCCAGATTTGTATTAAGGCATCCAATTCATACACGGATACTCATTATTCAGCTACATTATACATTTTACTGTTACCATGTCAGATAGCTTTAACATTTATAACAGCAATATTTAACAGATTCATACAAAGGTGGATCATCAGTGTAATAGCTATTAAAAGTACGCTCTAAACATCAGACAAACCAATGTCAATTTCTCTTCATTAATCTCTCGTCGGATTTTAACGACAAAATGTATGTTAATAGAAAACAGAATTCATGTTACCCACAGTTCTCTTCTTGTGTATCATAGCTTCATCTACCAATGAATGGAAACAAATATTGTACTATTCTGAAATATTTAATGTGTGAATCAATGAATACACGTGAAAGGTATCTTTTCTTTTTCGTGTATTATTAATATTATTCTTTCAAAGAAAACATTTGAATTCTTTCCTTTCAATTTCGATTCTTATCTTTATTCTCATCATTTCAGGAATTAAAAATTACATTTTTTTTCTTCAAATGAAATTTTTAGATTACCGGAAAATATGAGAGAATATCAACGTCCATCTCATCTTGCAGACCTCATCAACTTAATTGCCCAGCAATAAAAATTTTTTAAACAAGTTAATTTATAAATTATTGTTCAGTCTGAACTTAAATAAGACATCTAATACATGTTGTCTGACATATATATAATAAACACTCACTCAGCAATTTTAATTTGAAATTATCCTATTTATTTTAATCCTAATAATCCCTAATTATCTTCTAATAACTTTACAAATAATGAATTGATTCTCTTGAATCTGAAAATTTAAAGTTAGAAAGAAAAAATACTCTAATCCTTGCTTTTGAAAAGTTTTTCAACGAATCGCTGTAAAGAAATTTCCCGTAAAAATGACAACACTTTCCATTGAAAACATTAGAAGGAGACAACTTACTTAAATAAATACTGAAAGTATTCCGAATATTAGATCTTCAAATGTAATTTTTTTGTTGATTTTTAGATAGTAGGTTCTTATTAATTTACTTTTTCCTTTGTTTATTTTATTATTTTCTCGTAAGTAAAATAGGTACATTGCTCATTTTGAAAAATAAACAGAAATATATGAATCTGCTTCAACACGTGAATTACATTTATGGTTAGCATAAAGCAACTACAAATGTTTCAATAGATTAAGATACGTAACCTTTCAAAAGTTCTTGCACTTTGGCTATTTTCTTGCCTGTACTTGCTTTAATTTTGTTTCCACGTATGGTTGTAATGAAGTTCTTGCACGTTATCATTTTCTTGCCTATATCTGTTATATTTTTGTTTCCTTGTGTGATTGCAATACACTTTTTATATATTAACTCGTTTCTTTCTAGTATTTGTTACAACTTTGTTTCCAGTGTGATTGCAGTAACCTTTTGGGAAAGAATTATTAACTGAGCGAACGAAGTTTTGGTACAGGAATATTTTGCTTCATTGTTTATTTGTTTTTACTGCATCATGCTAAAATACTTGATATGATTCGGTTAAACTTGGCATCTTGTTTAAGTCCTAATTGAAAAAGTAGGCATATAGTTTGGTCTCTACTTTCCGACGGCTGATGCATTTCCTCCCGAAATTCATCGTTACAACGTCTGGACCGATTTTTTTTATAAGTTGATGCCTATTTATGGTTCAATTAAAAAATCTGAGCACTATTATTATAATCTAAACTTATGGCAGTCCTCAAATGGAACCCTTTCTCTGCATGCTCTATTTCTTACATGTCAGACAGAAGGGTATATATATATTGCCGGACAGTGATCTGTGATTTGAAAATTCCAATATCAAAAAAACAAATCACTGCTTTCGAAATGCCAATCAAAAAATAAATCACTGTTTCCATGGAGATGTAATCTAATTATCTCCACTTCATCAGCGGCGAAATTTGGAATTAATTTAGAAACTAAAACGCAACATTATCAAGACCTTGTTCTTTCAATAAAAATGAAGTGGAGATAATTAGATTATATCTCCATGGAAACAGTGATTTGTTTTTTGATTGGCATTTCGAAAGCAATGATTTGTTTTTTGATATTGGAATTTTCAAATCACAGATCACTGTCCGGCAATTTATAGGTTTAGTAATATAAGTTAATTTTTATTCTTATATTCTATGCTTTCTGAATTCAAAATTGCAAATGATTAATTGTAATCTTTGCATTACGAAACTTGAAGAGGCATCGGCTTCAAGTTTTGTATATATTAGATTTATATATGCCTAATTTTGAAGTATTATGTATCATATCTTCTCATTAAGGTATTGAAATATTTAATTTTATATTTTACGTTCATACTTTAACTTAATATTGCAGATTTTGTTCTTTTAATTTTTAACTTTTCACAAATTATGAAAATGATTTAGTTTTTGCAATTTTTAATTTCTTTTTAGATAAATTAGCTGTTACATTGGATAGTTTAATTTTTAATTTTAATTTTAGGTTTGGTTTTTAGATAATTTAGTTAATAGTTAATTTAGTGATTTTATATTTAATTAATTTATTCTTTATTTTGTATTTTAAATTTTAGATAGTCTAGATAATTTTGTTTTACTCTTTTAATTTTTAATTCTAATAATTTTTTAATAAATTTACATTGATTTAGTTTTTACAATTTTTAATTAGTTTCTTTTTGATAATTCAGATTTAAAAAATTGGATAATTTAGCTATTATATTGGGTAGTTTAATTTTAATTTTAGATTTAGATTTAGATAATTTGGTTAATTTCAATAAGTAATAGAGAAGAGCATCACTCTTTATTGCTTCATTTTATATTTAGTCAATTTAGTCTTTTTTATATTAGTTAATTTCTATTTTAAATTTTAGATAGTTAAGATAATAATCTTTTAATTTTTGGTATTTTAATTTCAAATTTAGATTTATGTTTTAAATTTTATTTTTAATATTAATATTTAGATAAATTTTATATTTTAAATTTAATTTTAAATTTTGAAAGGACAAGGTCTTGATAATGTTGCGTTTTAGTTTCTAAATTAATTCCAAATTTCGCCGCTGATGAAGTGGAGATAATTAGATTATATCTCCATGGAAACAGTGATTTGTTTTTTGATTGGCATTTCGAATGCAGTGATTTGTTTTTTTGATATTGGAATTTTCAAATCACAGATCACTGTCCGGCAATTTATAGGTTTAGTAATATATTCTATGCTTTCTGAATTCAAAATTGCAAATGATTAATTGAAATCTTTGCATTACGAAACTTGAAGAGATATCAGCTTCAAGTTTGGTATATTAGATTTATATATATGTAAAGGCCTACATATTCAATGAATGGAAACAAATATTATACTGTCCTGAATTACCTTATGTGTGCATCAATGAATACACATGAAAGGTTTCTTTTGTTTTTCTTGCCAATATTATTCTTTCAAAGAAAACATTTGAATTCTTTCCTTTCAATTTCGATTCTTATCTTTATTCTCATCATTCTAGAACATAAAAATTACATTTTTTTTTTTCAAATGAAATTTTTAGATTACCGGAAAATATGAGAGAACAACAACGCCCATCTCATCTTGCAGTCCTCACAGACTTAATGACCCAGAAATAATTTTTTTTTTCAACTGGTAAATTTAAAAAATTCTTTATTCTCAAATCGAATACATCTTTTCTGACATGAACTTTCAATTTTAATTTGAAATTTAACTAATTATCTTCTAATAACTTTTGAACTAATGAATTGATCGCCTTGAATCTTAAGAATGTAAAAATATTAAGAAAAAAATACTCGAATCCTTGGTTTTGAAAAGATTTTCAATGAATCTCTGGAGATAAATTTGCTATGAAAAACGACGAAACTTTCCATTTGAAAACATGACAAGGGACAACAGAATTAAATAGATACTAAAAGTATTGCAGATATTAGGTCTTCAAATGTAATTTTTTTCTTGATTTTCATAGATTAGTTTCTTATTAATTCATTTTTCTTCCTTGCTTATTTTACTATTTTCTCATATGTGAAATACGTTCATTGCTCATTTAGAAAAGTAAATAGAAATACATCAATCTGTTTCAACAGTAACATGAATTACATCAAAACTAAGCATAAAGCAACTACAAATGTTTTAATAGATTACGAAACGTAAGCTTTGCAAAGTTTTGCATGTTAACTCTTTTCTTGTCTGTATTTGTTATAATATTGTTTCCACATATCATTCCAATAAACTTTTGTATGTTAACCCTTTTCTTCCTAATATTTGCTTTAAATTTGGTTCCATGTGCGATTGCAATAAACCTCTTGCACGTTAACTCTTTTCTTCCTTATGTATATTCTATTTATCTTTCCACATGTGATTATAATAAACTTCTTGAATGTTAACGCTTTACTTTCTTATATTTGTTATAATTTTCTTTCCACGTTTGATTGCAATAAACTTTTGGGAAAGAATTACTAACTGAGCAAACGAAGTCTGGATACTAGTCTGAAGTAATTTGCTTCGTTGTTTATTTGTTTGTACAGCATCATGCTAAAATAGATGATATGATTCATCTAAAATTTGGCGTCTTATTCCTACTCTTTTCTTGTCTATGTTTGATATAGTTTTGTTTAACATGTGGTTGTAATGAAATTTCTGAACGTTAACTCTTTTCTTGCCCATATCAGTTTTATTTTTGTTTCCGCGGTTGACTGCAATAAGCTTCTTGGACATTAACTCTCTTCTTGCCTATATTTGTTATAATGATGTTTCGACGTGTAATTCCAATAAGGGTTTTTGACATTAACTCTCTTCTTGCCTGTATTTGTTATAATTTTCTTTCTAGGTGTGATTGCAATAAGCTTCTTGCACATTAAGTCTTTTTTTGCCTATATTTGTTATAATTATTCTTCCAGTGTAATTTCGACAAACTTCTTGCACGTTAACACCTTTTTTCCTTTTATTTATTATATTTTTCTCTCCAAGTGTGATGCCAATAAATTTCTTGAACGCTAACTCTTTTCTTCCTTATATTTGTTATAATTGTGTTTCCAGTATCATTGCAATTAACTTTTGGGAAAGAATTATTAACTGAGCAAACGAAGTTTTTGTAGTTGTCTGGAATATTTTGCTTCGTTGTTTAATTCTTTGTAATGCATAACACTAAAATATATGATATGATTCGTTTAAAATTTGGCATCTTCTTTAAGTCCTAATTGAAAAAACTGCCACTTGGTTTCTATTTTTTGAAGTCTGATCATTTCCACCTGAAATTCATCGTTACAGTGTCTGGACCGATTTCTTTAAAAGTTGATGCCCCTGTATGGTTCAGTCAAACATCTGAGCACGATCATTATAGTCCTACTTATGGCAGACTTCAAATTGAATCCCTTCTCTGCATGCTCAATTCCTTAAACGACAGACAGAAGTGTTTATATCGTGTTTATTTATCGAATTTATTTTATAAAACTAGAAAGAAATATTATTAAATAATTTGAGCTATCAAAGTTCATTTTTAGAAATTGAAGGGTACATTTTAGTTTTTCTCATGTTTTTCATTTTTTTTTCCTTGTTTCTTCTTTTTGGAAGAAGGAAGCCATATTTTTGAATAGATGGAACTGAAAGGAGATCATTATATGCGTGATAAGTGGTAGCGATGTAAATGAATTCTAGATAAGGAAAAAAAAAGAAAAACATCAGAAAAACCAAAATTAACCCTTCAACTTCTAAAAATGAACTTTGATAGCTCAAATTATTTAATAATCCCTATATTTCTTTCTAGTTTTATTTCAGATAAAAACATGGATCACCAGAAGTAGGACAACCATAACAATTGGATCAGATCGATCACAAAACAGAAGATTCCTTTTATAAACGGACCCATGTGCATTTGTTGCCATCATCAGTTCATCAAAATACCACCAGATGTGCTTTATTCACCCCAGCAATCATGCCAGCAGATCATGTGGCACAACATTAGACCCCGCCTATTTGGACAATTGAATCTATTTATTAACTTGGAGAAGTAACATTCTATCACTTGAAAAATTTCCCTCTCGGGAAGGAAACCAGTTTGTGACTTTTAATGTTTTAAACTCAATTTTAACGTAATTTTTAATTTTTAAAGCTTTAACTTTTATCTTTTATTAAATAGTTTACTCAAGTGTACAGGCATTACTAAGACAATACATATAATTATTTTTATTTTATCATTATTTTTAGATTTAAATGTTATCATTCAAGGTAGTCTTTAACATTTATTACTGTGATATTAAACAGATTAATCTATATGGGGATCATCAGTGTAATAGATATTAAAATAGCTATTAATAGTCATTAAAAGTACGCTCTATACATCAGAAAAACCAATGTCAATTTCTCTTAATTAATCTCTCATCGGATTTCAACCACAGAAACGTATGTTAATCGAAAACAGAATTCATCTCACCTACAGTTCTCTTCTTGTGTATCATGGCTTCATCTACCAATAAATAGAAAGAAATACTTTTCTGTTGTGAAATACGTAATGTGTTAATCAATGAATACACGTGAAAGGTTTCTTCTCTTTTTCATGCCAATATTATTCTTTCAAAAAAAAAATATTTGAATTCTTTCCTTTCAATTTCGATTCTAAATATGAGAGAATATCAACGCCCATCTTATCTTACAGACCTCATCAACTTATTGACACAGCAATAATAATTTTTTCAACAGGTTAATTTAAAAAAAAATCTAATACATGTTTTCTGAGAAAGACTTTCACTTAGCAATTTTAATTTGAAATTATTCTAATTATCCTAATCCTAATTATCTCAAATTATCTTGCAATAACTTTTAACCTAATGAATTGATTCTCTTGAATCTTAAAATACAAAGCTAGAAAGAAAAAAAATACTCGAATCAATGCTTTTGAAAACTTTTTCAAGGAATCTGTGTAGAGAAATTTGCTCTTAAAAATACCGAAAATTTCCATTGAGAAACATTAGAAGGGAACAACTGAATTAAATAAATAACAAAACTGTTCCGGACATTATAGCTTCAAATATATTCTTTGTTGATTTTGAGATATTAAGGTATTATTAATTTATTTTGTTGATTGCATATTTGGCATTTTCTCAAAAGTAAATTACATTCATTGAACATTTTCAAAAATAAATAGAATTATATGAATCTGTTTCAACAGTTAAATGAATTACATCAAAACTAAGCATAAAGTAACTACAAATGTTTTAATAGATTAAGATAGTAAGTTTTGTAAACCTCTTTCACGTAAACTCTTTTCTTCCTTATATTTATTATATTTCTCTCTACACCTGTTATTACAATAAAGTTTTTGAACGTTAAATCTTTTCTTCCTTATTTTTATTAGAAATAATTTTGTTTCCAGTGGGATTGCAATAAAGTTTTGGGAAAAAATTATTAACTGAGCAAACGAAGTATTGGTACTTGTCTTGAAAATTTTACTTCACAGTTCAATTTTTTGTCGTGCATCATGCTAAAATACATGATATAATTCGTCTAAACTTTGGCATCTTGTTTAAGTCCTAATTATAAAAGTAGGCATATAGTTTGGTCTCTGTTTTCCGACGTCTGATGCACTTCCTCCAGAAATCAATCGTCACAACGTCTGGGCCAATTTCTTTAAAAGGTGATGGCCATTTATGTTTCAATTAAAAATCTGAGCACGATTATTATAATCTAAACTTATAGTAGAGCACAAATGGAGCCCCTTCTCTGCATGCTAAATTCCTTACATGACAGACATGGGTGTATATCTGATTTATTTATATTTAAATTTTTGTTATTATATTTTTTATATTGTCATTATATCTAGATTTTACTGTTATCATTTCAGGTAGCCTTTAACATTTATTACTGCAATATTTAACAGATTAATATATATGGGGATCATCAGTGCAATAGCTATTAAAAGTACGCTCTAAACATCAGACAAACCAATGTCAATTTCTCTTAATTAATCTCTCATCGGATTTTAACGACAAAATGTATGTTAATAGAAAACAGAATTCATCTTAGCAACAGTTCACTTCTTGTGTATCAAGGCTTCATCTACTAATGAACGGAAACAAATATTAATGAAATACTTAAAGTGTGCATCAATGAATTAACATGAAAGGTTTCTTTTGTTTTTCTTGCCAATATTATTCTTTCAAAGAAACTTTTCTATTCTTTCCTTTCAATTTCGATTCTTATCTTTATTCTCATCATTTCAGGAAATAAAAATTACAAATTTTTTTTCTTCAAATCAATTTTTTAGATTACAGGAAAATATGAGAGATTACCAACGCCCATTTCATCTTACAGACGTCATAAACTTAATGACCCAGCAATAAGAAATTTTTAAACAAGTAAATTTATAAAACATTGTTTATTCTGAATCTATGTAAGACATCTAATACATGTTTCTGAGATAAAATTTCACTCAGCAATTATAATTTCAAATTATCCTATTTTATCTTAATCCTAATTATCTGCTAATAACTTTTTAACTATCGAATTGATTCTCTTGAATCTTAAAATGCAAAGTTACAAAGAAATAATACTCTAATCCTTGCTTTTGAAAAGTTTTTTAACGAATCTATATAGAGAAATTTGCCGAAAAAATGACGTTTCCATTGAAAAACATTGGAAGGGAACAACTGAATTAAGTAAATACTATAGACGTCATCAACTTATATACCCAGCAATAATATTTTTTTTAAACAAGTAAATTTAAAAAATTACTTATTCAGAAATTAAAGAAGATATCGAATACATGTTTTCTGAGAAAAACTTTCACTTAGCAATTTTAATCTGAAATTTCCCTAATTATCTTCTAATAACATTTGAACTAATAAATTGATCCTCTTAAATCTTAAAATATAAAGTTAGAAAAAGAAAATCGTTTTTTGAGAATCCTTGGTTGTGAAAACTTTTTAAATCTCTATAGAGAAATTTGCTGTAAAAATGACGAAAATTTCCAGTGAAAAACATTAGATGGGAACAACTGAATTAACAAAATACTAAAAAAATCCAGGCTATAGATCTTCAAATGTAATTTTTTGTTGATTTTTAGATTTTACGTTCTTATTAATTTATTATCTTCCTTGCTTATTAATTTATTATCTTCCTTGCTTATTTTACTATTTTCTCATTTGTAAAATACGTTCATTGCTCATTTTCAAAAATAAATATAAATATGTCAATCTGTTTCAACAGTTACATGAATTACATCACAAATAAGATTGTTGTTTGTTCCTCTTCCTCTTTCTTTCTTCTTGTTCACTGTAGCAGGGTTTATTAAAAACAAATAAGTTTATTAAAAATATTAACTTCTGAATTACCTACCGAGCCATGTAAAGACGATTTCACCTTCATTTATTTCAATTTTTCTAGATTTTTATTGGATGTTCAAACTAATTTTTAACAGCAGGTTAGGTATTCGACTGGGCCCAATGGGACGCTGGAGGTAAGACTCCAAAGTTTCAGTAATCCTGACTAAGATGAGGTGCCGTGGTCAGTCCAACGCTCGCCCGCCTATATCCTCGAGAAAGAAACCCGGTATCATTTGTTTAGAGTTCTAGGAAGGCCCTAGACCCGTTTGGAGGAGAATGAAAAATCCCTTCCCTGCACCGGGGCAAGGATCGAACCCTCCGCCTCCAAAGAGTACAAAAAGTATATGAAATTGTTGCTGCTCAGATAG
>JAFIDM010038409.1:0-19786 GCA_023159025.1 Thereuonema tuberculata | reverse complement strand
TGAAGTAAGATTTTAACCTTTTACTGAACATTCAACAGTGGCTGAGCATTGTATCAATAATCCAAACCATGAATGTGATTGGCAAAAAAAAATAGTCAATAAAGTCAAATATAATAAAAATAAAAGAAAGCTTTATTAATAAAATACATAATAGCCAATCTTTTAAACAGACAACAACTAATTCCTAAGTCAGCAAATTTCAGATAGTTCTGATTGCCATAGCCTCTACCTCCTCCTGTTCTTTTTCAAAGACAGCGTCTCAGTCTGTGACTTGTTTCCAAAACAGATGTGGAATTAAGATTTGTTTGAAAATGTTTGTTTACGCTAAAGAAATTTCATAAGAAGAAACTTCGGAGGAAATCAATGAGACAAGATCTTATTTCCTTTCATAAGCTTCTATTTTTACTAGTTTCTTCTAAGATTGATGATTAGTACTTTCCATTCTATAGGCTAAAGAATTTTGAACTAAGAATATCTTCAAATGTTATTTTATGACAAGTGACATTAAATATATATCTTTCAAAATTAGTCAAGATTAATTCATGAATCTTAATTGATGATTACCAATCAGTTTGAAACAGTAATACAGTAAAACCTCGTTAAGTCGTCACTCCGTTTAAGTCGTCGTTTTCCTTTGGTCCCGACAAGGTCTCATACACAGTAATGTAAAATAACCCTCTTTTACCAGTCACCAAATTTAATTCTACTCCGGATAACTCGCCACCCTCAAATTGGCTAGAAGCATCTTTCTTATCCATTTTCCATGTCATCGTGGTGGCTTTTCAGCCCTGCCCCATCACATTAAGAAAGCCAAGCCTTTACGGGGAATTTTCGACCATGCCTGTCACTTCATTCCTTTCCTACCCCTTCGGAGGATTTGGGTTCTTGGAATCTCGCTGCTAATCATTGAAAGCACACTCATTCGACTCTGTCGAGTGTAGACGTTTTTCTTGACCGCTCCTGAGTGTGACTTCATTTTCTAGTGATTAAGGCCCGCTATAAGGACTATTTTTTTCTTGCAATTTCCTGGTTCGATTACATTTTTCGCATGCCAAGGAAACGAAAACTTACCTCATTATCTTTTTAAAGAAAAAACAGACTTAATTGCACTTTTTGAAAAATCAAATATTTCGAAAATAGCTTTTGCCAAAGAACACCATGTTCCCAGGACTACATTAAACGATATTCTTTCATCGAAACAAGTATTTGAAGAAGCTGACTGCAAATACAAAAGAAAGAGAATGAGGAAATCGAAGTTTGACGAGATCGAGGAGGTTTTAGTTGGATGGCTAGAACATGCCAGATCGCAAAATGTCTTGATATCTGCCATGATTCTCAAAGAAAAAGCCATGGAAATTACTAAGGAGTTGAAAATTTCGGCGGCAGCAATGGTTGGCTGGAACGTTTCAAAGACAGACATTGCCTTTCTTTTAAAAGGATTAAAATGTGGTAACTATAAAAAAGTGCTTTTTTATTATTATTATTTTCCACTCATTAATTTGCATGTAGTGATTTCTGAAAATCTTGTTTTTCTCACCGAATCCTACAGCAATTCAGGAAATACTGTATTTCAGTGTTGTTTTTGTTTTTTGTTTCAAAAATACTCACTCCGCTTAAGTCGTCAAAAATGTTTGGTCCCTTGAGTGACGACTTAACGAGGTTTTACTGTATTATGAAAGATTCTTAAAAACAAATAAATTTTACAATTAAAACAGTTTATTTTGGGAGAACAAGAAGGATGCTATGAATGCTTGATGAATAGTTCACTTATCAAAGATTAAACTGAATAACATGCAATCTGAATGCCATTAAGAATGACAATCAAGAATAAATTAAAAATAAATAAAGTACTTCAGTTAAAGTATAATCGTCCATGAAAGAGAAATTGGTTGAAATTCAGAATATGGTACCCCCAATGGCCGCACGCCATTGTGATTTGGTGCCTACTGTTATCTCAAGATTGCAGTTAGCCAGATGAGGGTCAGTTTCTCTAGTAAAAGATCGTGAAAATATTTTTTGCTGTATCTGAATAAACTGTAGAAACCATGAATGTTGTGGTTGTTGAAATGTTTGTGGCACTCCTGGAAAATTCTATCCATCTCTGATAACATTAATGGATACGGCAATCCCAAATTATGAAAACCTTTTTAATGACAGATAAAAGTATGACTGTGAAGGATAACACATAGCCAGAGTTATTACACATCAATTTACAAAGTTTTGCTCAATATATTTAAATATTGTCCGAAGTGCCCGTAAATATTTCACGGTGAGCAGTCAGAGACTTCTAAAGCTTTATCCTGTAAAGCTGCATGACTTATTACTCTTTGTGCTTGAGGTCTACCTTTAACCTTAAACTGTGCGAGTTGCCACAGCAACAGTAAACACAAATCCAAGAAAGACTTTTATTTGTTACAATTAAAATGCATAACAATAAAAAATCATCTTAATAAAATGTAAAGAATAAAAATAAAAATTAGCAAATAAAAAAAAAAAAGAATTTAAAAGAATACACCTAATATTCTTCTTTTGTATAAATAAAACGGTATGTTTTCTGTTAGCCAGAGTTATTACATTTATTTATCCATTTATCTATGTGTTTTCCTTCAAAGTCTTACTGTTATCTGTCATTAAAAAGTTATTGTTATTATAATTATGAGGGTATTTGGGATCGCCGTGCGGAGTTTTGCCAAATATTATTCAGGAAAATGAATTCTTAATGAAATAACATATAACAGTTTATTTACTTTGATTTACATTTCCTATTGAATTCGGTCTAGAAAAAGAAATAAATTACAATTATAATAACATCACAATAAAGAAAAACCCATCATCAGCTGAATTTGCCCAGTGATCTCAAAAAGACATACAAAGAAAACAAAACAACAGTCCTCCATATTAGAAACAACAATGTATAAATTAATAATAAAACAAAAAGGATAATTAATCAATCACCGCTGGCAGACGCTGATAAAGGATTAATTGCTCATTAAGAATAGATATAACAAAAAACTTAAGGTGCGTAAATCATAATAACATCACAATAAAAACAAACCAACATAAATAAGGTTCTGTAGAAATTCAGCTGATGATGGGTAGGAATCCAGAAACAGCTTTAACTGATTCCCGGTATCAAATAGACTAAACACAGCTCAAGGAATCCTTATTTGTTTTAGTTTGATATTATTGTGATTTACACACGATAAATTGGTTGTTAAATTACATATATGATTTTAAGAAATTAATAATTTAGTTAAAATATAAATTACAAATACTGTATAAAAAAAAGACAGATCAGAATAACAATGAATATAGATAAAAATAAAGAACAAGATAAAAATAACTAAAATAATTATTAATATTAAAATTAAAAAAAATAGCCTAAAATATAGCAAACAGGAAATAATTGAAAGTTAAAGAAAAATCAAAAAATAAAATTAAGTTAAAAAACATAAAACCTATATATTTTATTTATTTATTTTAACTTTGGAATATTTATCTTGTATTTATTCTTTTAATGTTCGAAATTTTAATTATAAATTTCAATATCCTTAGTCAATATATATTAAGTAATAAATATTTTTATTTTACGAAACAATTACATCATTTGTGTTGAATAAAGGTCGACTGAAGCACTCCATGCGGCCTTTAAAGAAGACATTTAAAGCGCCAATTCAACCGTCCAAGAGCCCAACATTTTTCGTAACTGTAGGAATTGCAGATATGTATTGCCATCTCTAGTTGTCACCCACTGGTCTTCTTCTAACTATTGGAATAGTTTATTCTACTGAATTTGAAGACGCACGTTGAAACTTCAACATTGGAACAGTGAGTTGCAAGTAATTTATTCCAGAACGAATCCATTTTTTCTGTCACGTGATTTCTTGGCCAATGGAAATCCTGAAATTATTTGAAAGTTTTGATGGATCCGTGGTTCAGTTGCTGATGGGCTCCAAAGTTGAAAAAGGTAATTTCCTATTTTATGGGGTTAGTTTATTTTCGTAAAATCAATTGTTTTGCCTGGTATTATTTCTATAATTATGAGACTTCAGAAGATGGTAATCGAATGTCCAGTGGTGACTTCCCGCGTCAAACAAACCCGTTGGCGCCACATTGTAATTGGCAGAGTTGACAATTTTGGGCCAACGCAGTTTTATCAAATTGATCCAAAACAAAATTGATGTTTGTCAATAGCCACATACATCAGCAAAAGGAAATTTTGCAGATTCTTTATATCATAAAACCAGCAAAATTCAATTAAATGAAACAAATACACTGCAATTTATAAACATTCAAACAAGCTTATTCAAGTCTATTTGATCAAAATTTTCGTATATTGGCTCTCTTAATTGAAATAGTAAAACTACTCAATTGAATGATATGGTTTCCCAAAAAGAGATTCTGCAATATTTAGAAATAACAAAAAGATCATTCTTTTAAGTTTTATAACTATTTACAAATATAATGTTCTTTGGAATTAGTATTGCATTTCGTTTTTTTGAAAACAATAGAAATGAACTATTATGATTTATGATAAAATCCTGTCAATAAAAATTAGTTCCTAGTAATCTTCAACATCAACTCCCCATTCCAATAATTATTATTTATCCAAACCTTATTGTTTTGTGAATATTAAGCTTTTAATACACTAATTCTCTTATAAATATGAAATAAGATGCAGGAAATACTGCTTCATAGCTTAGCTTTATTTTACTGAAATAAATATTTAATGTAAATTTGCAGAAAACTGTTATATAGAAGGATTGACAATTTTATTAATCAAATTGCTTATCAAATAATATGTGAATGAAAACAAGTTATGAAGTAATTTAACAATACATAACACAGAAATAATGAATATACACAAATTGATATTTAAGTTTATCATAGTGAAAATTAAACTGCCATTGCTGTAAAATTAATGTTGGAATGATTTAAAATGAATATTATAAATCCTACTTTTAGTAAAATGGAAAAAAAAAAAAAAAATCTGTATCATTTTTTTTTTTTTGGTTGGAAATGACAAATTTTGAAATGTATTAAAAAATAAAAAAAGTTTATCATACCATAGATCCGAATTCGAAATATTTTAATTTAAAATGTAATGACAACATCAGAATTGTAGACTTGTGATTTACATCATCAAGTTTGAATCTATACACCCTGTTTTAATTGAAAATTCAAGCCATTGCTAGATACCTTATTATAGCCTTTGTGTATGAAGAACAGCAACATTCAACTTACTTTTAACTGAGATTGACTACTTGTTAATTCATTATGAAATAAAAATAAATATTACTCCATGCATTTACAAACAACCAATTTCATTGTAAGTAAAAAAAAATAATATTAAGACCCTATACTTAGCTGAAGATCTGTCTGATACTGATTGAAGCATCAAATATTCAGTAGAATAGTTTTAATCCTCAACTAATAAACAAAAAACAACTATTGTTCCAAATAAAGTACTTTTAACACGTAATTTAAAAAGTAAGTGCTTCTGAAGAGTAATTCTACTGATGGTGTTTCTTCTTGTTAATTTAAAAAGAAAGCAAATGCATTTGTGTTTGAGCAGTACAGTTTTCTAGCAAATAACAGCACAGATGTATTTGGTTGTGGAGTTTTTAAAATTATCAAGACACCAAGCTGAAATATCAATAGAAAACCCCTTGAATAGAATCATTCCTCGGAGCCACACTTTTATTTTTAAATTGTAATTAACAAGACCTTTTCTAGTGTTCTTGATGTTGACTATTTTATTACATTTTATTACAATCTGTAAAAATTTAACAAGTTCTTCACTATTCTGACTGTCCAAAAGTGCAATAATATTTTGTTTCATGAAAAATTCTCAGAACATAAACTAACCTTCTGTTTTTCAAGGTTATTTGGAGAAAAAGCTTTTTCATTTATTTTTGGAGCAAGTTTTACTGAGCTGCTTTTTTCTTTCACAGGAATTAAATTCAAATCTTCAAATGATACTGTAAAAAAATTCTCATTAGTTCCCAGATCTGGGGGAAAAAATGAAACCTTCTCGGTTTGTTTTTTTATCCAATTTTTTCTGATGCTCTTTAGAATATGGACTGAATCAAAAAGTATGAAAATTTTTAAATCACTATTTTTGGGATTACTTATGAAAGTTGTTAACTTACCAAGAGAGAGCTGATGAACATAATTCTATTGATCCTGTTGTTGTGAGCAATGATACTAATAATAGTGTATCCAGCTTTTTTGTACAGTTTCTATTATCTGGTCTGTCATTTCTAGCAGTTAAACTGTTAACAAGAATAAAGGCTTCAGCATCTTTATTGTCTGAATATATAGAACATATCGTAAAACTCTGTTCACTGTTGGCAGTCTGGTAAATTTTTGGTTGCACTGTATCCAGACAAAGTATTCAGAGAAAAAATTTAATGTCAGGTCTTATAATAATCTCATCTAACAGCAAATTTACAAGTATTATGAGTTTCTTATTTTTCAGCTTTTGGTTTTAAATACATAAAACAAAAATTACAATTTCTGTTCATTAGAAGCATTGAAATTTGCAGTGAATTTTAATAAATTTCTTCAATGGGGTAAAGAAAGAATTCCACTATCTTACATCTCATTAGAACACACAGGTGATTTTATATATACAGGGGCGGCCCTGGGTATTTTTCAAGTGTAAGCAAACAACTTTTTGACACCCCCTCCCTTCTTATGATTCAACTAACCAATCACAGCATTTTTATCTAATTGTAATTTTGACAAAATTTGAAAGGTAGAAGGGAACTTATTACAACACACAAAAACCTTACAAACAAGAATTATAATTACATTACAATTTACAGGTTATCATAATGATATTCAACTGCAATAAAATTACAAAAATCGTGTCTTTAGAATCAAACTAAGAATATCCTGTAATTAAAAGTTGATTTTCCTGACTTTTACTGTTGAAAACTCCTCAAGTATCAAGTCGGTGTCCATTTCATTTAACAATTCATTCTAAATTGCCAATGTTGCCAGCCCACTCAAGTGTTCCTGACTCAAAGTTGAATGTAAATGTTTTTATGAGTTTTAACTTGGAGAAGCTTCTATCCTCACTGGCAACTGAAACTGGGAGAGTCAATAATAATCGTAGTGCAACAAAAATGTTGGAGAAAGTGTATATGTAACTACACTTGATTATGAAGGACAATGCTTTAGCAGGGTGACTTCTGTGAGGCATCATAGTCGAAAAAAAGTTTATGCTTCTCGAAAAGGTCATCACCATTGATGTCACAGTCTCCTCCATCCCCACTGCTTAAAATGGTTTCAAGTCGTTTACATGATTTTTTCAACTCTGTGTCACTGAAACTCTTCTCCAGGCCAGCAATATCACACCTAAATTTAAAATTTGCACTGTGGTTTTCCTTGAGGTCAAATCTCTCCTGAAAAGAGGCTATTGCTCTGTCAAGCACAACGAAAAAGAAGTTCACTTTAAATGAAACTTGACCAGAGTGCACAGCTTCGTCTTGAGCCTCATAGGAAAATTGTCTTTTTATTTTTCTTGGTCGAACTAGGTTCTCTTTTTCAAATTCAGCAGGAACGTTTATTTTTTCTGCAAGTTCCTTTGCATCTGCGATAATGCTGTTAAGACCTTGATCTGATCTCATTTTTTTGGAAATGATTTTACACTTTTAATCAGATCTATTGAACTTTGCAGGTCATTTGTTACATTTTGCAACAATTTACTAACCATATTTGTTTTATGTAGGATCTCTTGCCACGTCACTAGACACCACAAAAACTTGAAGCTTTGCAGTTTTTTTAAAAGTACTAAGGCAGATTTCCTACCATATGCATCAAGTTTTGGATCTTGAGGAACTTCATATAATGCATCATACACTTCTTCAATGTGGCACCTCAAAGGCAACAATGCCTCGATTCTACTTTCTTTGTGGAGGGCGCCACCCGCTGCCGCATAGTTCGCTTATACCTCGGGCCATCCCTGTATATACATAGCATACGAGCAAGCAAGTTAATGTGAACTAGATCTACGTCCCTTGAGGTGTTTCAAGATTAGAGTGTGCTGCTGTTTGGAAAATGGAATTTTGTTTAATACACCATCACAAGTATTATTAACTTCTTGCATTTCAATATAGGAAGAAAGGTTTTCAATGATACTATCAAAACTTACTTCAGGTTCTTTCTGATTGCTGTCAATAAAAACAAGGAAGTTTTCTAGTTGAAACCAAAGATTAATCACATTTTGACCAGTTTCTTTGATAGCTAAGACTCAATCTTTAGGTTTGACTTTTTTTGTCATTTGTGAAAACTTCAACATTAGGAAAAACATTAGGATTAAGTTTATAAATAAAAACTACATTACTATCATTAGAAAAGAAAAAAGAAATGACACAGAATTAAAAAATATCCGAGTTTTCATTAGTAAGATTGTTACAATTATTATTTACATCATCAAAAAAAAATTGCTGTGAATTTGTGCATACTTGGTGTAGCAAAGAAAACAAGAATAGTAGCCATATGCAAATTAAAATCTTAAAGATTTATTTGAGGTGATATTAAAATTTGTTAAGACTCTTGTACAAAACTTTTCCAGCTTAAATTCAACTTCAGCTGTCTTCTCAAAGCTCAGTTCACTGTTTCTCATAAACAAAACAATAATTAATTATTCTATATCAGAATAACAGTTCCAATATCCTCTTGATAGGTTAATTTTTATTTAAGAAATGTCTCACAAACTCTGTGAATTTAAGTAAATTAATTTCTCTATTATATTAATTTAACTTTAGCACACTTCCTTCTAATACTTATAAAAATGTTGAAGCTTTCGTTATTATTAAATATATCTGTTTCCACAAGCGCGAGAGTTCAGTTCTTTACTATTACAAATAGAAATAATTTTCCTTGGCTTTTCCTATATTCACCTGTGTGAATTTTAATTTATAAACGCAATGGATCTTCTTTCTCACTTATGTGAATATATCTGCTCATTGAATCTAATGGTTTTTATTATTTATCCCCTGTGTGAATAAGTAATTAACTTTATCCTCATTAATAAAGTTCACTTCTGCAAATTATTATCAATGGCTTTTACAATTTACACCTGTGTGAATAATCGATTACTTTATCCTCATTAATAAAGCTTGCTTCCGTTGAATCAGTTTTTCCTAACTGTCTCACTTCGGTAATAATTCTCGTCTGCGTCTTCTCGCACAGTATTCCCTCCAAAATGGAATAAGAATTAACTACTTACAGTTAGCTGAATTCTTCCGGCTTTTCACCTTGGTGAGTCTATCCCCGTTGATTCGGTTCGGTTGGAATTCCTCCACCAGTATTCATATGTCCGGACCAACGCTTAATGTGGAATCTCCCTTCTCGGCTTGCTTTGAACATGGCGCGTCTTTCCTCGTCAGTTGATTTCTTCTCCCCACAATGCACCGGGACTTGGCGTCTGCTAGCGGAGTAAACACTGACTTCTAACGGCGCTATTATTCAGGTAGGCAATGAATGCTTTTCACTTCATGTGAAAATAATTATCTTCCAAAATAATTTTAGATCCAATCCTTTCTATTTCGAATGATACTGAGTTTAACTTCTCGGTGAATCATTCTTTTATTTGCCTTTGCTCGAGCTTGAAATCCAATACTACTTATTACCCAGTTAGGTTCTAGTTTTCGTAATTGTCCTAATAAATAATTCTCGGAGTCGCTCTTTAGGTGACGCACTCTAACCGTTAGGGCTTCCGGGCATCAGCTCTTCTTTAACTGATTGGTTCAATGTCTAACTTCAGTCTCTCTCTAAGTTCAGGCTTCAGCTCATAATTTTAGGTTCACTCATTAGGAGGACGAGCTTCTTATGTTCCAGCTTAATCGACTCATCATATTAGGTTCCAGGTTCAGGCGAGACCTTTACTACTATTAGTTTTACTTTTGTTCTACTGTTCTATGCTCTCCTTTCTCCAGAACGAGGCAGTGATGCGCCTTTTATCTCGTAACTTCTCGTTACGTTTTAGTCCTTATTTAAATATTCAAATTTTATATTTGAATCTTCCACAAGGAAAAAAAAATAAAATAAATTTCTTTTCAAGCTTCTTTTAATGTTTAAAATTAACTAAAACTAATTAAATTATTTTTGAATAATTTAATATCACAACAAAAATATATCTTGGAAAAAAAAATGATCAATTTCTGCTGTTTTGGGGTCATTTTTAATTCGTATTTAACATTATATAGTTTTTCAATTCAAACAGGCGATGAAATGGAAGATTAGGATACAAGCCTGTTTTGGACTATTTGTTGAAGTTGTGATGTAATGCTTGTGTTTGCACTCTATTCAAAATGGCGGGAAATGTCAAAGAGAAGAAATGAATTTTAAAAAGTTATCAATACGATTTGAGAAAACTTCCTACGAGCCTACAGCTTAAACTCATAGGACGTAAAATATTTGGAGGCACATTCGCTGAGGCAGAATTGGCAAAATGGCACCCAGTGATTTACAAAGATACGGGGATTGGCAGTATTGTAATCTTCGGTTTAGCCATTTCAAAATTTCGGTAATAATACCTATAATATATCCATATAAAGTCTTAATTATCATATAGTTTAAGAAACATTTATAAGTGTTTTTTTTTAAAACTTTAAATGCAGAAAGAAACTAACTTCATCCATTATTCAAAATTCTCGTGAAGTTGTGATAGTGGGTTTGGAACGCACCGAAGTGCGAGGTTTGTAATCGAGTGTGCCAAGGAGTGCCAGTGTTCCCAAGATGGTGTGAACCCCCAGGACGCCATTAAGGAATGACGTCAGACTGATGAGGCATACAAACACAGGAAACGAAATTGAAACAACCAAGCCACAACGAGGAACCCGGGTGCAACACCACATTCGTATGGTACACTGACGTCAAGACCACAATGCCACCGGCAAGGTGCATGTCAAGTTGCTCTAGCTAATGTTTTTTAGGCCTAATGAATTCGTTAAGATATATTTCAAAAGTATTTTAAAATTATCCTAAATAAAAAAAGTTTTACCTTTGTTACCTCGAGATTCACTACAAGAATTTGTGTAAAATATATTCGGTAGAAAAAAACTGCAGTTTCTCTCTTCAAAATAACAATAGCTAAACGTTTTACCACTTGAGTTCGAGTGTTGGATGGCTCCCCCTTCCAGAGCTAAATGAGCAAAAAGTGCTTGGTAAGCAGGCCTTCAGAAGGTGTTGCCCCAGTGCACTTTGAACATTTAAATTCCTTACAATAAAATCGTTATTTTAATATTAAAATTACATATGTATTTTAAATTGTAGATAATGCAAAAATATGACATGTAATGTGTCATTTTTTATTTACCAACAAAAAAAAAATAACATTGGGCCAACTGTGGCTTGCCAATGTTGGCCCATTGTTGGCATTCGGTTGGCAAAACCACGATCAACCCCCAACAGCACCAATGATATCCCAAGAATGGGCCAACGGTATGTGTTAATTGGGCGTTGGTGCATCTTCTATCTTGAATAATTTTGATACTGTTTTCTTAAGATCACACGTAGCCAGATGGTTACTTTTTCTTTTTGTAATAAACATTGTACAAAACCATTTTAAAATAAGCATTCTACTTTTTACTTGTTAATTGTTTGTTTCACATTTTCTGCGTTGCACTAACGAAATTACGATTATGATTATAGTAACAATATGAGGCGTGATTAATGACTTCACAAACTTAAAATAGGAAATTAGTGTTAAGAATATATGTATATTATTGTTGATTAATCTTTCTCTTTATTTCTGTTGTTTAATGATTTGATTTCTTTTTTTTTTTCATATTGACAGATTGACATGAAAGAACATGAAAGGTGGAATTAAACAGTAACTTCAAATACTGAGAAATACTTTGTGTCAATTTAGCCATTGCCATAAAACCAATGAACATGGAAAAAGCTTTTCAATGCAGTTTCTGCGAAAAAAGATTTGGTACAAAAACTTTATTAACTTGTCACATTAGATCACACACTGGTGAAAAACAGTTTAAATGTACTTTCTGTGAAAAAAGATTTAGCATGAAAAGTGAATTAACTGTCCACATTAGATCACACACTGGTGAAAAACCATTTAAATGCACTTTCTGTGAAAAGAGTTTTAGCCAGAAAGGAAATTTAACTATCCACATTAGATCACACACTGGTGAAAAACTATTTCAGTGCAATTTCTGTAAAAAAAGATGTAGCCGGAAATATGAATTAACTGTCCACATTAGATCACACACTGGTGAAAAACCATTTAAATGCAGTTTCTGTGAAAAAAAATATAAACAATCAAGGGAATTAACTGTCCACATTAGAACACACACTGATGAAAAACCATTTAAATGCACTTTCTGTGAAAAAAGATTTAGCCAGAAAGGTGATTTAACTGTCCACATTAGATCACACACTGGTGAAAAACTATTTCAGTGCAATTTCTGTGAAAAAAGATTTAGCCGGAACTATGAATTAACTGTCCACATTAGATCACACACTGGTGAAAAACCATATAAATGCAGTTTCTGTGAAAAAAGATTTAAACAATCAAGTGAATTAACTGTCCACATTAGAACACACACTGGTGAAAAGCCATGTAAATGCAGTTTCTGTGAAAAAAGATTTAAACAGGCAAGTGAATTAACTGTCCACATTAGATCACACAGTGGTGAAAAACCATTTGAATGTAAATTCTGTAAAAAAAGCTTTTCACAAATAAGTAATTTAAATCGTCACATTAGAAGATGTATTGAAGATAAATAATTAAACTGTATTTTATATAAGAAAGGTTTGATAATAAATGTGAAATAACTGTCCACATTAGATCACTTACATCTGAGAAGTGATTTGAATGTAATATCCTAGTTTTTATCCCAAAGTATTGTCCTATTGTATTCCAATCTTTAATCTCTACTATTATTCTATTCATTTTATCCTGTTCTATTTTCATGTATCTTTGATTTCTTAATTTTTTTAATTCCTAAACCATGTAATTTGTGAATCAGTTGTGTTTTTGCTAAATGGAATAAATTTCTTTTAGACGAAAGAAATTAGTAATAAGATGCCAAAGACAATCTATTCTATGTTTTTGAAAGATATGCAACGGACAGATAAAATAAACTTCAATAAGAATTTATTTCCAAGATTTTTGTTTATTTTAAAACTTGTTTACATAAAAATGAATTGAAATGAACTTGTGTATTTAGGCACAAAGCTTTGTTTATTATTTTTAATATAATTTCATCAGTTTTATGACTTTTGGAAATGTTTATCATAGAATTTTTGTAAACTGTTATTTTATATTACATTTTTTTAATTTTACATTTTTGTCATTTCTGAGATGTATTTCTCCCCCTTTTAAAAATCTTTTTTTTTTTGTTTGTTTCTGTTTTTTTCATTTGTTCCAATTTCTATCGACCACAATAACCTTAGCTTTTACATCAGTATAGAAAATATATTTGACGAAATTATCATTAATACAATATACTGCAAAAGGAGTAGAATATATTATCTTATCAAAGAGAATATATATAACATTAATCAATTGGTTTTAGTTTTTAAGTTAGTAATTACTGTTATATAGTTGTTTTTTTAAAATATTGGGTTACTTTGCATTTTTAAAGAAATATTTATAAAATCATAGTCATTACACTGTAAATATTGTATCATTATTTGGTTTTCAAGAACTTCTGCTTCTTGCTTTTAAGATTGTAAAGAATTATAGATATATATGCTAGCAGAGTAAAAATTAGTGCTCTAAAATACTTATCTAAATTGATACCAAAACAAAGAAATCAATAAACACATTTAATAATGTATTAACTTATATACAAATGGCTTTATAAGCACAGAATTAATCAATTCTACATTTACAATCTTCAGGGAAGGTTTTGCTTGCTTCACATGGAACGGCTTGCTTCTGTGGGCAATCTTCTATCGCTAGGCTTCAATTCCTAAGCTACGTCTGAGGTCCATTCACCAAAATCTTTAAACAGTTCCTTTTTCCCTGAATCTATCCTAAGATCCCCTTTTCTAGATCTTCTTTTATTTCAGAAAAATAACTGAATCGCTTTTCGCTGCTTTTACTTTAGCTATCTCTAATCTCCTTTTTTGTGGAGGCTTCTCTACACTGCGTTTATCACAAACGCTGTTTGCTAAATTTCCTAATAACTTCTCCTAAGGTAATCTAGTAGCTTTAAAGTAGAATCTTAATTTTATCTACACGTTAATGCCAGAGAAAGTCTTGAATAACTTCACGTCGCTGTGTTCTTTTTATTCTAACTCGAATTGTATAAATTTCTAAGATCCTAAACTTTCGTATGAATCGATTTATCTATGCCTAACTTGTTTTAAGGTTCCTATCAAGCTGATAGATATTTTAATAAAACTTTACTTACAGTAAAAGTCGATTTCCTTGGATGAACGGTTGTGAGAAATTCGGTCGCTTTATCTTTACTGTATTTCCGTTGTCGGTCTAGTGAGATGTTACGAAAAATCTTCTAGGCTTGTTACTCCGACTAATTGTTCCTATTAGGGTTAATTTTTCCGGGGCGTTGTTTCTCTCTCGATATACGATAAATTCAACGAGGATCCATTCTTCCTAATCAGCAGTAGTTATTCACTCTGTTTCGCATTCTTCTAAATGGGCAATGCTATCTGTATGTCTCCTATTCTTTTATCACCTTAGAAGTTCCTGGCGGCGGCTGTGTCTCTTACGGGGAAATGAATCTTCCATCTTCGGCTCCAATCACTTTCGTCGGCTTCTGTCATCTGCGTACAGAACGGTCAGTTCTTTCGCATTTCGTCTCGGCTATTACTCGAATCGTATCCTGCCAATTTCGTCTGGCTTAGATATATTTCGTCTAAGGAATGCCTTCCGTGGAAACCGTCTTCTCTTCTATCCGGACTCAGTATTCTGCTATTCGTCAGAATTTCCCGGCGATTGGAATATTACAGCACCTTCGCTTTTAATCGAGCGAACTTTAGAATCCACTGAATTCTTCCGGGCGTATTCTCCTCCTTATTAAGAATACAAAATCATTCTCGTTCCCAAATCGTTGGTGAGAATTTGCAGAAACCTCAACTCCCTAACTCGGGAGCGATTTTTTTCACATCTGAACTGGTTGAAGAATGCAAGCGAACTGTGGACGGCTCGCATTAACAATGCCGTCTCCCATAGAGATAATTTCACGTTCCACGAGATAACAATTACTTTGATTCGTAAACGATCTATTTCAGCAAGCCACCATGATGACTTAATTGCATTATCGAAACATGCAAAAATGCCAACCTTCCATGCTAATTCAATAACGACTGTCAAAAGCAAATTAAATTTGCTAATGCTAATAGGAAAATAAATTTAGGGTTACAGAGGTTTTCCTTTTAAATAAGAAATTCTCAATGCTGAATTTCTACAAAGATATTTTGTATTGTGAATAATTTGATAACTTTTGTTTTTTAAAACATTTCATTCTAAAATGTTCTTTGAAAGAAAATAAATCAAAACAAGTAAAAATCATTTATTACTTTCTTTTTTTTAAAAAAAAACTGTTGTATTCAATTTCTATAATTGCACTGAAATCAAAAATGAAAATATAATAATCTGAAATAAAACTTGATATAATATTTTGCTATTTGTTATTGTTAATTATTTTAAGCCATTACTTATGAAGGATTATTTTGATCAAAATAAACATTGCAAATCAAATGAAAATACACTCATTGCCAAAGAAATTAGCTCATTGATAAACAGGAGTCAAATTGCAATAATATTTGGTCCAGGCAATGAGAATGATGCAATGAAATGATTACAATATCAGAGCAAATGAAGTGTTTATTCAGGCAAAACACTACAGGTCCTTTGGTACTGCATCATATCACCCAAAGTGTAGCTAAATACGACTTGGTATAGACTCACAAGAGACGTCTAATGCTATCCTGCAGAAGATCCTTCCATAGGTGTTGAAACTGTCACTCGAGATCACTCACTCTCATGTATAGCCAATCTAACACACAGTGATCGTAGGATGGTTATTTACTTAACAGCCATAGTGATAGTAATGGAAGGATGGTAATGGCCATCTACTAAGTTTCATTGTTCCTGGGTCATTCCTTCTGCACTAATTGTTTTGGCAATAAGTGTACATTAATACCCTCTTAATTATTTATTTTTTTTGTTTTCAATTTTTATTAGCTTTCTTTCCTAGAAAAGTGAACCTAATGTATTCACTTAGTCTGTGTGTTTGTTTTGCTATTAATTTGAATAGTCATCTTGAAACATGGTTTACACATTAAAGACAAGGGATGATGTAACTTAATTGATGTATTTAGTGACTCATTTGACATGTGACTTGTGATTCTGGAAAATGAAAACATGTCCTATTTCCTAGTGTATTAATTCAACAAACCATTGGAATATGACATCCTCATATACCTAAGTCCTCAATATGTATTGGATGGAAATGTGAATTCTGTGAACCGAGTGAGAGCAACCCAAAGAAAGGCAGATTTCTCTTCTTATTGCACACAATGTATGACATGTCATGTAATGTATTCTACTCTTCCATTCTGTTGTCAATACTTACCTAGGGCAGAGAGATCTTGATCTTATTGGTACAGAGAACATGACTCTAAATCACTTACATCCTCTTTTCTATATTAATGAATAAATATTTTTATTTTGTCCTACAATGAGACAGAGTCAACAACAGATGTCAGATTGGTGTCAAATGATTGATGCTGATACATCTGTACCATTGTCTTCTAAGGCATCCCTGCTTTTCTCTCTTTTTGCAGCAAACAAACATTTGCAGTTGTATTTCAAAACATGCTGTTAATGCTTACGATCAGCAACAGTAAACTAACAGGATATCATCCATCCTCCAAAGATGCTCCTGCCTCAATACCAGTTCCATGTCTTCAAGATATCAGTGCATACGATTATTTGATTATTTTTATTGTAAGTTTAAATTAACTTTCCTTAAAATGTATTTCCTATTTTCTTTTGTTTTATTTAAGTTGTGAAAATCACAAAAACAAAAAATGTAAATTTATATTGAAACTATTAGATCAGCTGAATAACCATGAAAACTAAACAAAGGAAGTTATCTCTGTGTATTTATAAATTACAATATCTTCCAAATACAGATAATATTTCAAATATTCCATTTGTTGAAAATTATTGAAATATAAAAAACCTTTAAACTTTTAATGTTTTTATTAATTAAAGCTTGTGCATGAGGATTGAATTAATACATTTTCTTAGATGGCAATTATGCAGCCCAAGTCAGTTCCAAGGTCTGTTATATGAAGAGGACGAGGGTTGGACAATGGACTAATCTGCCATTATGTAAAACACCATGATTATTGAAACTCCAATTACTGTTTTTATTATACGATGGTCATACTGAAAGTCATGAGCAACAATTTTTTAAAAATCAGTTTAATTTGTTTTTGGAAAATCAAATACATCACATTATCAGTCAGACTTTTTCTTATTTTTTTTCATAGTCTCCATTTTTTTGGATACATTTTTCCCACCGTTGTGCCAGCTTGAAAATTCCCTTACAATAGGACTCCGTTATAGCACTGGAAAAAAACTAATATACTGCTTTCTTGATATTCTCCATCATTTCGCAGCGTTGGCACCACATTTGTTGGGAAATTAGGTGGAGTATTTCATACTCTTCCCATTTTGTTTCTAGAGCATCATGGTGGAACCAGCTTTCATCACTTGTCACAATATTAAAAAAAAAATCTTTATTTTCACATTACTGAAGAAGTTCTGGAGCAATAGTTTTTCCCTGAATTTTGTTATCGCGAGTCAGTAAACGGGGAACCCAGCGGGCACACACTTTCCGACAGCTTAAACTCTTGATCATCTCCTGGACTGCAATGTGCCCAATTTCAAGTTGTGCTGCAATGTCATGCACAGTTACACATCAGTCTTCCTGAATGATGTCATCCACTAGTTCCTTAGAGGCAGTATGTAGATGGCCGCTAGGATGCTTATATTTGTTGTTTGTGTTGCCATCTTTAAAATGTTTTAGCCATTGTCTGTCACTGCTGGCTTCCATGCACGCATATGCAAGCTGAAATTTCTCATGAAATTTAGCAGCGGAGATTCCCTCATTAACGAGAAATTCAATTAGAGAATGCCGGCAAAAGGAAACATCACTTGCAGCCATTTTGTATCAGCTGTCTGTGATCATGTGATGGAAGCTAATGATGTCACGATTCACTCATGGCGCTGTCTATAGATTATGGCAATTTTCTTGCTTTTTCATAATTAATATATTGTGATTTTTAAAATGACTTTTAGTATGACCCTCATATTTGGGAGAACAAGATCGCAGATGATGGCTTTCTCTGCTGGAATTCTCTATCTCCAGTTAGGAAATGTTAAGATGAAAGCGATTAAAAGTCTTGTCATGGAAGAAGCCATTGAAAACCCCTACAAACAAATTAAATATAGCTACTTGGAATTCCAGAAATGAATACCAGATGGGAAAGTTGAAATAAGTAGTTAAATATAAGATTAAAAATTGTAGTATCACTGAAGTAAGATTTTAACCTTTTACTGAACATTCAACAGTGGCTGAGCATTGTATCAATAATCCAAACCATGAATGTGATTGGCAAAAAAAAATAGTCAATAAAGTCAAATATAATAAAAATAAAAGAAAGCTTTATTAATAAAATACATAATAGCCAATCTTTTAAACAGACAACAACTAATTCCTAAGTCAGCAAATTTCAGATAGTTCTGATTGCCATAGCCTCTACCTCCTCCTGTTCTTTTTCAAAGACAGCGTCTCAGTCTGTGACTTGTTTCCAAAACAGATGTGGAATTAAGATTTGTTTGAAAATGTTTGTTTACGCTAAAGAAATTTCATAAGAAGAAACTTCGGAGGAAATCAATGAGACAAGATCTTATTTCCTTTCATAAGCTTCTATTTTTACTAGTTTCTTCTAAGATTGATGATTAGTACTTTCCATTCTATAGGCTAAAGAATTTTGAACTAAGAATATCTTCAAATGTTATTTTATGACAAGTGACATTAAATATATATCTTTCAAAATTAGTCAAGATTAATTCATGAATCTTAATTGATGATTACCAATCAGTTTGAAACAGTAATACAGTAAAACCTCGTTAAGTCGTCACTCCGTTTAAGTCGTCGTTTTCCTTTGGTCCCGACAAGGTCTCATACACAGTAATGTAAAATAACCCTCTTTTACCAGTCACCAAATTTAATTCTACTCCGGATAACTCGCCACCCTCAAATTGGCTAGAAGCATCTTTCTTATCCATTTTCCATGTCATCGTGGTGGCTTTTCAGCCCTGCCCCATCACATTAAGAAAGCCAAGCCTTTACGGGGAATTTTCGACCATGCCTGTCACTTCATTCCTTTCCTACCCCTTCGGAGGATTTGGGTTCTTGGAATCTCGCTGCTAATCATTGAAAGCACACTCATTCGACTCTGTCGAGTGTAGACGTTTTTCTTGACCGCTCCTGAGTGTGACTTCATTTTCTAGTGATTAAGGCCCGCTATAAGGACTATTTTTTTCTTGCAATTTCCTGGTTCGATTACATTTTTCGCATGCCAAGGAAACGAAAACTTACCTCATTATCTTTTTAAAGAAAAAACAGACTTAATTGCACTTTTTGAAAAATCAAATATTTCGAAAATAGCTTTTGCCAAAGAACACCATGTTCCCAGGACTACATTAAACGATATTCTTTCATCGAAACAAGTATTTGAAGAAGCTGACTGCAAATACAAA
>JAFIDM010038406.1:0-10032 GCA_023159025.1 Thereuonema tuberculata | reverse complement strand
GGAAAAAAAGAAAAACTATTTTCCATCCAAATACTCTCTTCTATGTACAAGTTATTTAAAAAAAATTACTAGTTGCAAACTGTTTCTATTATTAGTAACAAAATAGAAAGAACAATATATTAAAGATAACGAGATATTCTTCTAACATTAAAATCATTTATAAATTGCAGTGATTGCTTCAGAAGATATTTAGTTATTTGAAAAAAAAAAAAACTTTTTTCCCTAAATTTATTATAAATTTCTACTTCCAAGGTATTTTTTGGAAAAGCAAAAGACAAAGCTATTCTATTTTATACAGCAGAAAACTATTGATTTCAGTTTTCAATTATAAAAAGGAATTATGCTTCTGACATCAAATTAATATTTGGAAGAAAAAAAATAATATCAAATATTTTATTAACAGATCAAAAAATTCCCTTTATTTCAATTCATAAAACTCTTGCCGTAAGTTTTTTTTTTCTTTTTTAATTCTCTTATTTTCGTAATAAACGATCAGAAGGGATTTAATATTTTAAGGGACAAAAAATTCTTTAGCTTTTTCGATTTACTAGATAGTAAATATTCTTTATAGAATATTTACTAGAATATATCTCTCAAAGTAACAAAAATAATAATAAAATAAAGAAATAATAATAATAATAATAATAAAAAATAATCAGAAACGCAAAATGGTTACAGTCTGTCTAAAGAAGGTAGAATTTCAAGTTTGCTGCTAATAAAATTTAAATCATATTACAAGCAAGATCGTTTTATATAATCAACCCAGTTTTTTCTTAAAAAGATTTATTAAGAAAAATAAGTAATGCTATGATTCCTGGTTTCCATTAACGCCATATCTTCGTTATTAGAAATTGGGACAGAAATTATTAGTAGCTACAGTAAGAAAAGAGTTTTACATATATTTCTTGACACACAGTTTCTGTATTTTTTTACAGAAGAAATATGTTCTGAACTGGAGAAAAAAATTAGATAGATTCGAAAGTTTTAATTATAATACATAATTTTATCAATTATCTCATGTTTTTTTTCTTTGTAGGTACTACTTTAAGAATTGGAAGAAAGTAAAGGTCTGGATATCAATAATTTCCAGAAATGTTTAGAGTGATTTTTGTGTAATATTGTATATGTGGGTGTGACTTTTTTTTTTCTTACTTCACGATAGTAAAAGTAGCAGGGATTGCCGTTATTTCGCGACACCTTTCCACAAAGATATATAAAAAAAGATGGAAAAAAGTAGCTTTCAAGAAAAATGATTTTGCCTTGTTTTCAGTTATGCAAAATTTAGACTAAAGTTTGTCTTTCTGTGCCATTGGTCCAGACATGTTATTGTAAAAACGAAGGATGATGAATACCAAGGAGAAGGGAAAGGACAGAATAAAATCGAAAGAAAAAGAAGAAAAGGGGGAAAAAAAGACGACGAAAGAAACGATCTATCAGTGTCGTCTCCACCAAAAATGGGACCAGAATACTAAACTACAGCTATTGGTCTCCTCGTAAGTATACATTGGATATCCCACCCTTATCATACACAAGCAGACATTTCTCTATTTTCAATTGAATGCAGTCATACTTTAAATGTTCTCATTCCAAATAGTCACACCTGAACTGGCTTTTTATTTTACAACTTAAAAATAAATTACAATTGCCCACTTCTAGAAATAAATCTCTATTGAAAAAACAAAACAAAACTTAAAATAATATTATTATTATTATTAATAATAATACAAACTAAGTAGATGAAAATAGGAATATATAAATTTATTATCTTCATCTATAAAAATATCTTTATCTACTTCTTAGAGCTTTCTTCTTTCTTTTTCGTATGGTTTAGTTTGTGAATATCTCAAGATGAACTCAAGGAATGGAGATTATTTCTAAACAACAATTCAATGCATTCTTCTTCCAGAAAATCAGTGGGTAAACGGTTAATATATTTCATATCAAAAGATTCAAATAAAATTACCTAAAACAAATGAGATTTAAAATTACTTTGCTTTTTTCTTCGAAATATCTACTGAGAGATATTAAGAGCGAGTTTACAAAAATACTTGGAACAAAATAATGTAATTTCAAGGATAATTTTTTTTTCTGTATACATTCAACAGATCTTTTGCAATTATAAATAAATATTCCTTGAATTACATTAATAGAAAACTAGTTTCCCACTAAAAATTATTTATTTTTTCATCACTGATATTAAAAACATTTTGTTGAAAGTCTTCTTTAAAATTTTTAATTTATAACTAGATAATTCAAAGAATTTAAAATAATTACAAATATATTCAAATAAATAATGCAATTTTTTTTAACCACATTTCTGTTGCTTTCTTCTGTCTTTTTATCATTATCTTCCTGTTAATTTATTGTGGATTCCATTTCTATTTAATGTGTGCGAAAGATTTCAGTATTGGAAAAACCTTAATCAATTTCAATTCCAGTCTATTCGTTAACATTTTTATTGAAGAACTTCGATTATATATTTTTTTTTCTGTTTTTCGAACACTGTCCGTTCATTCTGTTTTCGTTTAACATTTATTTCTAAATTAAGAACTTTATCCTATATTTTCCTTAATTTGTCATCGTGTAATAATCTTTTCGAAATCTGGGCTTGTGTCGTCCTCCAATTCAAAATAAAGAAACGGGAAAGAACTTCTTCAATCCTTTAAACGCAATCAAGTAAAGATTATTCTTCAAAATTAAACAGAAATCTCCAATCTTGCAAAAGATCAATAATAAAAATTCATAATTCTTCTCTTTTCGATACTATCTCTATTTGAGTATTCGAAGCAAAAATATTAAAGCGACAATTTACTGTGGTATAAACTTATAAATATTTTCTATTTTTAACCAAAATGCACTTCCGTTTATTTCAATTCTTTTAGTTTGTCATAAATCTAATTCTAACGTGTTCTCAATAACAATAGCTCGTGGTCATAAAGTTGCTCTTTTCACCCAATAAATCTGGTTGTGGGGGAGGGAGGGGGAAAACCACATGACATAGTAGTAACCCACTGTGACAAATGGTTGTAGTCCATCCAACCATTCATTCATTCAGAGGGGGTAAAAAAAGGAGGAGAAGGGGGTGGGTGGGCCTTTTCCTCTTCAATGCACGTGATGAAGGGTCCAAATCACACGCCTAGATTTAACCATTGTACAGGCGAGACGCTCCTCCGCCTACAAGTGCCTAAATGGACTCCCTTCAATGATTTATATACTAACATTCAAATAGAATACCAACCAATAAAAATTCATAAATCCAAATTCGGATTTTCTTCTATATTTTCTTCTTTCAATTCCAACTCCTCCTTGGTTATTTTTACTTATTGTGAAATGTAGAATTCTGGGATTTTAGAAAGTGATCTTATTTCTTTCGTCTCTCCATACTTAATTCTAGACTTTTTTCCTATTGTGAAATAGACAAACGCAACCACATGATAAAGTGCACTACAAGTCTATTTGGTTTTTCCCATGGGAGATTTATTCTCTTTCTCCCTCCCCCCGTCATTTTTCGGTCGCAAATTTATGTGAGTTGGGGGCGAATGAGATCTGCGCAGTGGACATCAACATTTCTTCAACGACGGTGGCAAATGATTTCGACCAACATTAATTTTTGCCCCCATTTTTTTTAAAGGAAAGATGGGATTCCGCTGCCGACAGGAACTTAATCAGGAAAGTCGTAAAAGTCATTTTTAGAAAAGAAAAAAAATAAATAAATAATCGATACAAATACATAGAAAACATCAGGATAAAAGAATAACATAATTACAATTTCTTAATTTTTTTTAAACCCACAATTGCTTATTTCTAAAAAAAAAAAAAGTTTTTTTAAAAAAAAAACATAACAGCTGAGATACGATGTTCCTCTAATAAACAAATCATGATTCTATCTTCTCTTCACTAACGGTGAAACTGTTCTGTTCTTCAGTTCTGTTGTCCGAAGAAGGTTGAAGCGCGAAGTCACACAATTTTGGCCAATAAAATTATTTATAAGAATTATTCGTTATTCTTCGAGAAAACATTTCGCCTTGAATACAGGAGAAAGTTTATTACCCCCGTGAAATATGCAAACTATAGTTCATATCAACTTACAAATGTTCATCTTGTAAATAACTTCAATAACTTGTACATAACGTCGTAAATAAGGCGTTGTTGCTGCAATGTTAGTTGCTTGTGGCGAAGATCTTATAACAGAAAGGGTTTCGATAGCAAGAACACATTGTGCTTTATGTATAAGATTTATATTTTCAAAAGTAAGAACAATGAATCAATGAGAAAAATTTATTTAATTTTTGAAGACATACTGACGCAAGTGGAGAAATTGCGATTCATGTATACGGTATTGAACAATATGCTAAGAATTAAGAAAAAAAAAAAAAAAGCTAATCTTGGATAAAAGAGGAGAAATCTTTGTTCCTCAAAGGCCATTTTGAATCAAAAGTATTTTTTTAAAACGATTTTTTTTTTAAAGTTAAGAAATGTATGCAAATGAAAAATCTACCTGTGCTTGTAAACTTATCTGTTCAAATAAACAGCATCTTCAAATTAACTAATAAATATTTAGTTGCGAAAACCCAATTAATTATAATAATTATTGCGATATCAAGAGAAATTCGTGGTTTCAGTTCGCATGATTTTCTAAGGCAATTTTTCTTACCTTCTCGCGCAAATTTCTTCTAACGACTCGTGGAAAAATTTCATATATAGAAATTAGAAACTATTATTCATCAATGGACATTCCAAGTTGCAACAGATCCATTCACTTGTTATTTTTTAATTTTAATTTTTTTTTGGGGGGGGGGGGGGGGGGAGAAAAATAGAAAAGCAGACTGGTCTTTTAGTGTACTTATGCAAAAGTTAGCTAAACATATTCTGCAAATATTCCTAAGTACACCTTAATTCCTAACAGATGATAATTTATATTTTGTTTCAAATCAATTCTAACCCAATAAACTCAATTCATTTACTACAGTAGGCCTAAACCTAACGGATTTGAATATTGTTAAACAGGATAACTATTTCTAAATGTCAAATTAATTCTAAATATCCAACTATCGATCTTTAAAGTACTCATTATAACAACAATTTTATCCATATTTTCTAATTTAATCGAAACTTGAACTTAACATGCCCCGGAAAATATATATAGGCCTATACATATATAGTCTATATATAATATCGGAAATATGTATTTATACATATTTTTTGATATTTATTTTGTTTCAGTCTTATTAAACTATCAAATAACAACCAATAATTGCCTTACTAGCTAATCATGGACCCGCTATAAAATGTTTTAGGGTGCAAAAGAACGTAAGTTTTATGCCTGTAGAAGTCCTAACATTTTTATTTTCACTTACGCAGGAATAGCGATCAAGTTAAAAAATTCATAAGATGATCGCTACTGCGAAAATAATGAATTTTCAAATATAATAAGCGAAAGACTCGACAGAATCATAATTAATGTTTGTGTTGTTTTTTTCCAACTTGTTCTGGATATTTCCGTAAGGCTTCCCCTGTTATATCAAATGAAAAGATCACAAAAATAATGGCATGCGCGAGATCTTATTTGGACATTATTTACATTTTATCATAATGGCGTATTTCTGCTTCATTCAAGACCAGCGTTACCCAATAGAAAGAGTGAGTCGAACGTGTCTTGCAGCTATCACAACACGTGCATCTACAAGATTGTATCAGGAAACCAGCCGACAAACATATTTCTTGCTATGCTGTAAAAGACTGCTTCCGCTGTTGTTCAGCCACTGACAATGACTTAACTCACATCTTTTTTAAGAATAAACCCGTTTCATGATGCAACAATTAGGAACTATCAAGTAATTGTACAGCAAAGCCATCAATATATTTCTTACTAATTTATTTGACTCCGTCAAGAAATAAAGATGGTGAAAGGTAAAATAAAATCTCTTTAAAATAAACGGAAATTGAGAATTCGCTTCATTTTTTTTTTTTTTTTTTTGTGAAGCTGAAAAATCGCAAATGCTAAGGCCTTCTTTTTTTTGTAGATGCTGTGGAAGGCCATTCCATCAACAGCAAGATGATCTCCAATTGTAGGGATGCTGCTCAGTAACATTCTATTAGATAAGATGCAGTTCTGTTTAAAAAAAAAAAAAAAAAAAATCAATGACAAACGGTGAATATTTGTAAAGCATACATTTCTTTTGAGGAACACATTTAAGCGATTATTCACTGCTTTAAAATCAAATAAACTGTTACCAAATGTAAGCGATAGCCTTCAGTACCATGGAAAAAAATCCTTGTTTTTATTTCTGTTTGTTATCAAAAAGAATCAAGTTATTTGTTTAATAACAAATTTTAAAAGTTAAAAAATTATTACTTTTATAATTAAACTGCTAATCTATTTTGAGATACTGTATGAGTTGCACTATTTTTAATGAAAAAAAATATTGAATGGTCTGCTATTTCATTAACTACAATGGATGGTTAAATGAAAAATTCACTATAAAAGGAATTTAGAAAAACATTTCTACATTATTTCGGATAATTCCTTAAATCTTAGGAAAGAAACTCTTCACCTTCATATATTTTTCTAGAAAGTACACTTTAAAAATAAGCCACGATAAACTCAGTTTAAAAATAACACTGGTACAAACAATACAATAGCTTCGCGCTCGACTCTGAACGAATGAAAAATTAAAAATGCCACATGGAATCTAGTTTTGCTTTTATTGTGAATTTATTTCCGCTAATGGGATTCTTGAACAAACTAATTACTTTCCATCATTAATTAACTATCGTTAATTATCCTATTCAGATGATTTTCTCTATCTCTTAGTTTGGCAAAGGCAGATTAACTAGGAATGGCACTGGAAATTGCTTACGTTTTTTTTAAATAAAGTGTTTGGAAA
Source organism: Thereuonema tuberculata (assembly GCA_023159025.1). Lineage (NCBI taxonomy): Eukaryota > Metazoa > Arthropoda > Chilopoda > Scutigeromorpha > Scutigeridae > Thereuonema > Thereuonema tuberculata. The sequence continues at coordinate 3,145 of JAFIDM010038406.1, read as the reverse complement.
CTGATTCTGTGATGATGAACAAGAAAAAAGAAACTTAAGAATTTCACCATTGTGTGTCACAACCCTCTGAAATATCAAGTAAATAAAACGTTTCCATTTTATATTTATTTTAGAATAGTTTAAATTACCAAATCATTTTCTTTGCCTTTCTTAGATTTTTGTAATACCATGGTTTTAATATATTTTTCTTCATATCGTCGCTGTTATATCAAAATGTCATATGTCAAATTCTACAGTTTTCAGTAGCTTCTGTTTTCATTTTGTGTTGACCCGAAATACTTGATACCATAATTTTAAACTTTGGTTGGCACAGCATGCAATAGGTAGGTACTGGTTTTAACAAATTTCTTTTTGTGCACTTTTACTTACGAAGTTTTGCATTTATTGTTTGGTAATTTTGACATACGATATTTTGATATAACAGTGACGATATGACGAAGAGATTTTTAATTTAATATATTTTAGTTTAATGAGTTGAAGCTGGATTGTCAAATAGTTACAGAAATCTGTTCAAATTGTCTTCCGGATTCAATTACGTCATTTTTTTTTATTTGGAAGAATACATTAATTATAAGATACTGAATAAATATCATTCTTCTCTTTACTTTTTTATCTACTCACAATTTTGAAAATACAACTTTGAATATGCTAATGATTTTCTAAAAAGTCAGGAAAAGTAATTTTCTCATACAAAATTTCATGTTTTAATATTGTTAATCCTTTCAATAAGATTATTTCTCTATAAGCCTTTTTTGCTTCATGAAATATTTTTCTTTTTTTTTTTTAAATATAAACAAAACATGTTTGTATCTATTTAACATTTTAAGTTCATTCTCTTTGTTAATTTCGAGAATGAAGTTTTATTGTCTTTACTTTTCTTGAGGATATGAGGGATACTGCTGAGCAAACGAAATCCCCCAGTCACCCATGGTAAATTCCAAAGCATCCATTTCCCCCCATGAAACGGATATCAGGAATTGCAAAAAAACAACATTTTATTCTTTTAACTGTTGCAAATTTTATTAAATACGAAAAACCTAACTAATCCTTTCCCGCTGATCTTCCGGGAGAATGTTTACCAGCAGTCCTTTCGATATAAGTACGTAGCAAAGCCTTGGAATCCGAAGAGATATTTGTTTTAATCTCTTTTTTTCATCCAAGGTTATCGAGAGAAGAGGAGCCCGTGCTGCTATTTGGGCCACAGCAGAAGAGCATCACTCAAAGCAACACAATTAGAATTAGGTTTCTATGCTAAACAGGCGGCGGGGGTGGGCAAGAAGCACTTTCCATTTCCCATTCTACTTTCCAAAAAACATAGTTTTGAGCAGATAAAAATCAACCACGAAAATAGAGCACTTCGAACTGACAGCGAAGGAAATCTTAATACTCGACTTCAAAGAAAAAATAGAAACCCTTTACTAGAAAAAAAAAAAAAAAAAAAAAAAAATAAAAAAAAACAGAAGAAAGAAGAGGGGAGAAAGAGAAAAGCTTCTAAAAAAAATTGAATTCTTCTAACCTGTTTGAAGTAAGCTAGAAAGGAATTCTATTAAAAATAATAATAATAAATAATAAAATAATAATAATAATAATAATAATAATAATAATAATACAATCAGGATTAAATAATTTTTAGTTATTTTATTATTATTTTTTTTTTACAAAGAAAATAACTTGGGGATTAAATCATTTTTAGCAAGTTATTTGCATTGTTTCATAAATTCAACACCAGGTGTCTATTTGAACTGTTTTAATTAATTCCTCCTTCAACCATGTTATTAAGTTTGAAAATTCTCTAAGTAATGATTGTAGATGAATTAGAGGTATCCACGTTTTCAACCTAAAATGCCTTCCCAAAGAAATTCACCTCTTAATGCTGTATCCTAATTAATATTGAAGAAACACACTTGCAAGACGGAATATCTTATTTCCATTTCCTGATTGGATTTTTATTGGAAATTCGCTGCTTTCGGTTAATGTTAGGCATTTGCCAACCTCTTGGTTGATTCATGGATCACGAGCACAGAATATTGGCTTCAGCCAAAGGCCATCTACTAATGAATCCAAGTCCAGGGGTGAGCACGACCGGCGATCAGGTCAGGCGGGGGTCACGACACTCAAATGCCAGCCGAAACAGCCAATCACGCACAGACGCTGCCTCTATTAATTAATAAACAGCGCTAATCCTCTAAGAGATTCAAGGAGCCGCTTCTAAATCCATTTCGGGTTTTTTTTTTTTTTTTTTTTTAAGTAATGGCAGTCTAATTCTTCTATAAATATCAACCAACAAAATAAAAAAAAACAAAAGTTGAACGATTTATTCTAAGAAATGTAGATCTATTAAAGAAATTAAATCATTAATTAAACCAGCCCATTTGGTTAATTAGACAAGAAGATTTTTCTCGAATTTGTGTTATTCTGGTTATTTTATCTCTAAAACTTTCACTAAGTTTTGTTTCTTAGATTTGAAATGGATTCCGATATCAGGGGTTCCCAAACGTTTCGACGTCGCGTCGCGCAATTGATAGTACAGAAACAAGAGTTTCTACTCTTGATCTCTAAACTTAAGTAAATAAAAAATGAACATAACAAAAACTGCTTTTCCGCAGCAAAACTTTACTTTTCTAAATTTTGAATTTAAACCTCTAATGTCATCATTTTTTATATCGAGTTAATCCTAAATCAAGACTTCTTTATCCGTATTATAAATAAAGGAAAGTAAATTCAAAACAAATTACAAATAAAAAATTAAAAATTTAAAAATTTACGACTTGAAAACTTGGAATTTAGTATTAAATGATAACTTTTCTTCTTTCTATTAAATGTACGCACAGCTTGGGAAGAACTGATGAAGATTGACTGATGGAAAGTTCGGATTAATTGATGCAGAAACAATATTAAATACGGTAATATTTATTGAAAGTTCCTTAGAGATACTAAGAAAAGAGGTTTATAACGCTATTGAGAAGATACATTCTCAACAAACTAATTTCGAGTAATGGACTTTCTGCTGGATTAAATTCAGCTGACGAAATGAGACAAAAAGAGAGAACTATAATAAGAAGAAAGGCTTCCTCATCAATATTCCAACTGAACGGTTGTCGTAAATAAACGAAGGTGAAGAGGATCCGAGTGGGACAGGGAGTTG
>JAFIDM010038405.1:0-10032 GCA_023159025.1 Thereuonema tuberculata | reverse complement strand
GGAAAAAAAGAAAAACTATTTTCCATCCAAATACTCTCTTCTATGTATGTATATAAAAAAAAATTACTAGTTGCAAACTGTTTCTATTATTAGTAACAAAATAGAAAGAACACTATATTAAAGATAACGAGATATTCTTCTAACATTAAAATCATTTATAAATTGCAGTGATTGCTTCAGAAGATATTTAGTTATTTGAAAAAAAACTTTTTTCCCTAAATTTATTATGTACTTCCAAGGTATTTTTTGGAAAAGCAAAAGACAAAGCTATTCTATTTTATACAGCAGAAAACTATTGATTTCAGTTTTCAATTATTTTTATAATTATGCTTCTGACATCAAATTAATTTTTGGAAGAAAAAAAATATCAAATATTTTATTAACAGATCAAAAAATTCCCTTTATTTCAATTCATAAAACTCTTGCCGTAAGTTTTTTTTTTTTTTTTTAATTCTCTTATTTTCGTAATAAACGATCAGAAGGGATTTAATTATTTTTAGGGACAAAAAAATTCTTTAGCTTTTTCGATTTACTAGATAGTAAATATTCTTTATAGAATATTTACTAGAATATATCGCTCAAGTAACAAAAATAATAATAAAATAAAGAAATAATAATAATAATAATAAATAATCAGAAACGCAAAATGGTTACAGCCTGTCTAAAGAAGGGAGAATTTCAAGTTTGCTGCTAATAAAATTTAAATCATATTACAAGCAAGATCGTTTTATAAATCAACCCAGTTTTTTTCTTAAAAAGATTTATTAAGAAAAAAAATTTCTATGATTCAGTGTTCCTGTTAATGCCATATGTTCGTTATTATAAATTGGGACAGAAATTATTAGTAGCTACAGTAAGAAAAGAGTTTTACATATATTTCTTTACACACAATTTCTGTATATTTTTGCAGAAGAAATACTTTCTGAACTGGAGAAAAAAGTTAAGTAGATTCGAAAGTTTTAATTATAATACATAATTTTATCAAAGATATTATCTCACGTTTTTTTTTTTTCTTTGTAGGTACTACTTTAAGAATTAGAAGAAAGTAAAGGTCTGGGGATATAATTTCCAGAAATGTTTAGAGTGATTTTTGTGTAATATTGTATACGTGGGTGTGACTTTTTTTTTTCTTACTTCACGATAGTAAAGGTAGCAGGGATTGCCGTTATTTCGCGACACCTTTCCACAAAGATATATAAAAAAAGATGGAAAAAAGTAGCTTTCAAGAAAAATGACTTTGCCTTGTTTTCAGTTATGCAAAATTTAGACTAGAGTTTGTCTTTCTGTGCCATTGGTCCAGACATGTTATTGTAAAAACGAAGGATGATGAATACCAAGGAGAAGGGAAAGGACAGAATAAAATCGAAAGAAAAAGAAGAAAAGGGGGAAAAAAAAGACGACGAAAGAAACGATCTATCAGTGTCGTCTCCACCAAAAATGGGACCAGAATACTAAACTACAGCTATTGGTCTCCTCGTAAGTATACATTGGATATCCCACCCTTATCATACACAAGCAGACATTTCTCTATTTTCAATTGAATGCAGTCATACTTTAAATGTTCTCATTCCAAATAGTCACAGCTGAACTGGCTTTTTATTTTACAACTTAAAAATAAATTACAATTGCCCACTTCTAGAAATAAATCTCTATTGAAAAAACAAAACAAAACTTAAAATAATATTATTATTATTATTAATAATAATACAAACTAAGTAGATGAAAATAGGAATATATAAATTTATTATCTTCATCTATAAAAATATCTTTATCTACTTCTTAGAGCTTTCTTCTTTCTTTTTCATATGGTTTCGTTTGTGAATATCTCAAGAAAGGAAATGAAATTAAGGAATGGAGATTATTTCTAAACAACAATTCAATGCATTCTTCTTCCAGAAAATCAATGGTAAACGGTTAATATATTTCATATCAAAGGATTCAAATAAAATTACCTAAAACAAATGAGATTTAAAATTACTTTGCTCTTTTTCTTCGAAATATCTACTGAGAAATAATAAAAGAGCGAGTTTACAAAAAATACTTGGAACAAAATGTAATTTCAAGGATAATTTTTTTTTTCTATATTCAATCAACAGATCTCTTGCAATTACAAAAAAAATTCCTTGAATTACATTAATTGAAAACTAGTTTCCCACTAAAATTATTTATTTCTTCATCACTGACATTAAAAACATTTTGCTGAAAGTCTTCTTTAAAATTTTTTTGAAGTAAAATTTTTAATTTATAATTAGATAATTCAAAGAATTTAAAATAATTGCAAATATATTCAAATAAATAATGCAATTTTTTTTTACCACATTTCTGTTGCTTTCTTCTGTCTTTCTGTTATTATCTTCCTGTTAATTTATTGTGGATTCCATTTCTATTTATGTGTGCGAAAGATTTCAGTATTGGAAAAACCTTAATCAATTTCAATTCCAGTTTATTCGTTAACATTTTTATTGAAGGATTTCGATTATATATTCATTCTGTTTTCGTTTAACATTTATTTCTAAAAGAAATCTGAAAATTAAGAACTTTATCCTATATTTTCCTTAATTTGTCATCGTGTAATAATCTTTTCGAAATCTGGGCTTGCGTCGTCCTCCAATTCAAAATAAAGAAACGGGAAAGAACTTCTTCAATCATTTAAACACAATCAGGTAAAGATTATTCTTCAAAATTAAACAGAAATCTCCAATCTTGCAAAAGATCAATAATAAAAATTCATAATTTTTCTCTTTTCGATACTATCTCTTCTTGAGTATTCGAAGCAAAAATCTTAAAGCGACGATTTACTGTGGTATAAACTTATAAATATTTTCTATTTTTAACCAAAATGCACTTCCGTTTATTTCAATTCTTTTAGTTTGTCATAAATCTAATTCTAACGTGTTCTCAATAACAATAGCTCGTGGTCATAAAGTTGCTCTTTTCACCCAATAAATCTGGTTGTGGGGGAGGGAGGGGGAAAACCACATGACATAGTAGTAACCCACTGTGACAAATGGTTGTAGTCCATCCAACCATTCATTCATTCAGAGGGGGTAAAAAAAGGAGGAGAAGGGGGTGGGTGGGCCTTTTCCTCTTCAATGCACGTGATGAAGGGTCCAAATCACACGCCTAGATTTAACCATTGTACAGGCGAGACGCTCCTCCGCCTACAAGTGCCTAAATGGACTCCCTTCAATGATTTATATACTAACATTCAAATAGAATACCAACCAATAAAAATTCATAAATCCTAATTCGGATTTTCTTCTATATTTTTTTCTTTCAATTCCAACTCCTCCTTGGTTATTTTTACTTATTGTAAAATGTAGAATTCTGGGATTTGAAAAAGTGATCTTATTTCTTTCGTCTCTCCATACTTAATTCTAGACTTTTTTCCTATTGTGAAATAGACAAACGCAACCACATGATAAAGTGCACTACAAGTCTATTTGGTTTTTCCCATGGGAGATTTATTCTCTTTCTCCCTCCCCCCGTCATTTTTCGGTCGCAAATTTATGTGAGTTGGGGGCGAATGAGATCTGCGCAGTGGACATCAACATTTCTTCAACGACGGTGGCAAATGATTTCGACCAACATTAATTTTTGCCCCCATTTTTTTTAAAGGAAAGATGGGATTCCGCTGCCGACAGGAACTTAATCAGGAAAGTCGTAAGTCATTTTTAGAAAAGAAAAAAATAAATAAATAATCGATGCAAACACTTAGAAAACATCAGGATAAAAAAAAATAACAATTACAATTTCTTAATGTTTTTTAAATCCACAATTGCTTATTTCTAAAAAAAAAAACAGTTTGCTTAACAAAAAACATAACAGCTGAGATACGATGTTCCTCTAATAAACAAATCATGATTCTATCTTCTCTTCACGAACGATGAAACTGTTCTGTTCTTCAGTTCTGTTGTCCGAAGAAGGTTGAAGCGCGAGGTCACACAATTTTGGCCAATAAAATTATTTTTAAGAATTATTCGTTATTCTTCGAGAAAACATTTCGCCTTGAATACAGGAGAAAGTTTATTACCCCCGTGAAATATGCAAACTGTAGTTCATATCAATTTACAAATGTTCATCTTGTAAATAACTTAAATAACTTGTAAATAACGTCGTAAATAAGGCGTTGTTGCTGCAATGTTAGTTGCTTGTGGCGAAGATCTTATATCAGAAAGGGTTTCGATAGCAAGAACATATTGTGCTTTATGTAGCCTATAAGATTTATATTTTCAAAAGTAAGAACAATGAATCAATGAGAAAAATTTATTTAATTTTTGAAGACATACTGACGCAAGTGGAAAAATTGCGATTCATGTACGGTATTGAACAATATGCTAAGAATTAAAAAAAAAAAAAAAAAAAAAAAAGCTAACCTTGGATAAAAGAGGAGAAATCTCTGTTCCTCAAAGGCCATTTTGTATCAAAAGTATTTTCTTTAAAATGCGTTTTTTTTTCTTCTTTTTTTTTTTAAAGTTAAAAAATGTATGCAAATGGAAAATCTACCTGTGCTTGTAAACTTATCTGTTCAAATAAACAGCATCTTCAAATTAACTAATAAATACTTAGTTGCAAACCCAATTAATTATAATAATTATTGAGATATCAATAGAAATTCATGGTTTCACTTCGAATGATTTTCCGTGGCAATTTTTCTTACCTTCATGTGCAAATTTCTTCTAGGAACTCGTGGAAAAATTTCATATATAGAAATTAGAAACTATTATTCTTATAAGGAACTACCAAGTTGCAACAGATCCATTCACTTGTTTTTTTTTTATATTTTTTTTTTTGGGGGGGGGGGGATGGGGAGTAAGGGGCGGAGAAAAATAGAAAAGCAGACTGGTCTTTTAGTGTACTTATGCAAAAGTTAGCTAAACATATTCTGCAAATATTCCTAAGTACACCTTAATTCCTAACAGATGATAATTTATATTTTGTTTCAAATCAATTCTAACCCAATAAACTCAATTCATTTACTACAGTAGGCCTAAACCTAACGGATTTGAATATTGTTAAACAGGATAACTATTTCTAAATGTCAAATTAATTCTAAATATCCAACTATCGATCTTTAAAGTACTCATTATAACAACAATTTTATCCATATTTTCTAATTTAATCGAAACTTGAACTTAACATGCCCCGGAAAATATATATAGGCCTATACATATATAGTCTATATATAATATCGGAAATATGTATTTATACATATTTTTTGATATTTATTTTGTTTCAGTCTTATTAAACTATCAAATAACAACCAATAATTGCCTTACTAGCTAATCATGGACCCGCTATAAAATGTTTTAGGGTGCAAAAGAACGTAAGTTTTATGCCTGTAGAAGTCCTAACATTTTTATTTTCACTTACGCAGGAATAGCGATCAAGTTAAAAAATTCATAAGATGATCGCTACTGCGAAAATAATGAATTTTCAAATATAATAAGCGAAAGACTCGACAGAATCATAATTAATGTTTGTGTTGTTTTTTTCCAACTTGTTCTGGATATTTCCGTAAGGCTTCCCCTGTTATATCAAATGAAAAGATCACAAAAATAATGGCATGCGCGAGATCTTATTTGGACATTATTTACATTTTATCATAATGGCGTATTTCTGCTTCATTCAAGACCAGCGTTACCCAATAGAAAGAGTGAGTCGAACGTGTCTTGCAGCTATCACAACACGTGCATCTACAAGATTGTATCAGGAAACCAGCCGACAAACATATTTCTTGCTATGCTGTAAAAGACTGCTTCCGCTGTTGTTCAGCCACTGACAATGACTTAACTCACATCTTTTTTAAGAATAAACCCGTTTCATGATGCAACAATTAGGAACTATCAAGTAATTGTACAGCAAAGCCATCAATATATTTCTTACTAATTTATTTGACTCCGTCAAGAAATAAAGATAGTGAATGGTAAAAAAAAATCTCTTTAAATGAACGGAAAATGAGAATTCACTTAAATTTTTTTTTTGAAGCTGAGAAATCACCAGATGCTGTGGAAGGCCATTCCATCAACAGCAAGATGATCTCCAATTGGAGGGATGCTGCTCAGTAACATTCTTCCTATTAGATAAGATGCAGTTTTGCTTTAAAAAAAAAAAAAAAAAAATCAATGACAAACGGTGAATATTTGTAAAGCATACATTTCTTTTGAGGAACACATTCAAGCGATTATTCACTGCTTTAAAATCAAATAAACTGTTACCAAATATAAGCGATAGCCTTCAGTACCATGGAAAAAAAAATCCTTGTTTTTATTTGTTTGTTATCAAAAAGAATCAAGTTATTTGTTTAATATAAAGTTTATTCTTGTTAATTTACTCTATTTTTAAAAGTTAAAAATTATTACTTTTATAATTAAAATGCTAATCTATTTTGAGATACTGTACGAGTTGCACTATTTTAAATTTAAAAAAATATTGAATGGTCTACTATTTCATTAACAACAATGGATGGTTAAATGAAAAATTCACTATAAAAAGAATTATTATATTAGAAAAACATTTCTACATTATTTCGGATAATTCTTTTCAATGACAGATATATTAAATCTGTTAAATCTTAGGAAAGAAACTCTTCAACTTCATATATTTTTCTAGAAAGTACAGGACACTTTAAAAATAAGCCACGATAAATTCAGTTTAAAAATAACACTGGTACAAACAATACAATAGCTTCGCGCTCGACTTTGAACGAATGAAAAATTAAAAATGCCACATGGAATCTAGTTTTGCTTTTATTGTGAATTTATTTCCGCTAATGGGATTCTTGAACAAACTAATTACTTTCCATCATTAATTAACTATCGTTAATTATCCTATTCAGATGATTTTCTCTATCTCTTAGTTTGGCAAAGGCAGATTAACTAGGAATGGCACTGGACATTGCTTTTGTTTTTTTTAAGTGTTTGGAAACTGATTCTGTGATGATGAACAAGAAAAAAGAAACTTAAGAATTTCACCATTGTGTGTCACAACCCTCTGAAATATCAAGTAAATAAAACGTTTCCATTTTATATTTATTTTAGAATAGTATAAATTACCAAATCATTTTCTTAGCCTTTCTTAGATTTTTGTAATACCACGGTTTTAATATATTTTTCTTCATATCGTCGCTGTTATATCAAAATGTATGTCAAAATCTACACTTTTCAGTAGCTTCTGTTTTCATTTTGTGTTGACCCGAAATACTTGATACCATAATTTTAAACTTTGGTTGGCACAGCATGCAATAGGTAGGTACTGGTTTTAACAAATTTCTTTTTGTGCACTTTTACTTACATACGAAGTTTTGCATTTATTGTTTGGTAATTTCGACATATGACATTTTGATATAACAGTGATGATATGACGAAGAGATTTTTAATTTAATATATTTTAGTTTAATGAGTTGAAGCTGGATTGTCAAATAGTTACAGAAATCTGTTCAAATTGTCTTCCGGATTCAATTACGTCATTTTTTTATTTGGAAGAATACATTAATTATAAGATACTGAATAAATATCATTCTTCTCTTTACTTTATCTACTCACAATTTTGAAAATACAACTTTGAATATACTAATGATTTTCTAAAAAGTCAGGAAAAGTAATTTTCTCAAACAAAATTTCATGTTTTAACATTGTTAATCCTTTCAATAAGCTTGTTTCTCTATATGCCTTTTTTTATTCATAAAATATTTTTTTTTCTTTTTTTTTTAAATATAAACAAAACACGTTGGTATCTATTTAACATTTTAAGTTCATTCTCTTTGTTAATTTCGAGAATGAAGTTTTATTGTCTTTACTTTTCTTGAGGATATGAGGGATACTGCTGAGCAAACGAAATCCCCCAGTCACCCACGATAAATTCCAAAGCATCCATTTCCCCTCATGAAACGGATATCAGGAATTGCAAAAAACCAACATTTCATTCTTTTACCTGTTGCAAATTTTATTAAATACGAAAAACCTAACTAATCCTTTCCCGCTGATCTTCCGGGAGAATGTTTACCAGCAGTCCTTTGGATATAAGTACGTAGCAAAGCCTTGGAATCCGAAGAGATATTTGTTTTAATCTCTTTTTTTCATCCAAGGTTATCGAGAGAAGAAGAGCCCGTGCTGCTATTTGGGCCACAGCAGAAGAGCATCACTCAAAGCAACACAATTAGAATTAGGTTTCTATGCTAAACAGGCGGCGGGGGTGGGCAAGGAGCACTTTCCATTTCCCATTCTACTTTCCAAAAAACATAGTTTTGAGCAGATAAAAATCAACCACGAAAATAGAGCACTTGGAACTGACAGCGAAGGAAATCTTAATACTCGACTTCGAAGAAGAAATAGAAACACTTTTCCAGTATAACAATAAAAAAAACAGAAGAAAGAAGAGGGGAGAAAGAGAAAAGCTTCTAAAAAAACTGAATTCTTCTAACCTGTTTGAAGTAAGCTAGAAAGGAATTCTATTAAAAAATAATAATAATAAATAATAAAATAATAATAATAATAATACAATCAGGATAAAATAATTTTTAGTTATTTTATTATTATTTTTTTACAAAGAAAATAACTTGGGGATTAAATCAATTTTAGTAAGTTATTTGCATTGTTTCATAAATTCAACACCAGGTGTCTATTTGAACTGTTTTAATTAATTCCTCCTTCAACCATGTTATTAAGTTTGAAAATTCTTTAAGTAATGATTGTAGATGAATTAGAGGTATCCACGTTTTCAACCTAAAATGCCTTCCCAAAGAATTTCACCTCTTAATGCTGTATCCTAATTAATATTGAAGAAACACACTTGCAAGACGGAATATCTTATTTCCATTTCCTGATTGGATTTTTATTGGAAATTCGCTGCTTTCGGTTAATGTTAGGCATTTGCCAACCTCTTGGTTGATTCATGGATCACGAGCACAGAATATTGGCTTCAGCCAAAGGCCATCTACTAATGAATCCAAGTCCAGGGGTGAGCACGACCGGCGATCAGGTCAGGCGGGGGTCACGACACTCAAATGCCAGCCGAAACAGCCAATCACGCACAGACGCTGCCTCTATTAATTAATAAACAGCGCTAATCCTCTAAGAGATTCAAGGAGCCGCTTCTAAATCCATTTCGGGTTTTTTTTTTTTTTTTTTTTTAAGTAATGGCAGTCTAATTCTTCTATAAATATCAACCAACAAAATAAAAAAAAACAAAAGTTGAACGATTTATTCTAAGAAATGTAGATCTATTAAAGAAATTAAATCATTAATTAAACCAGCCCATTTGGTTAATTAGACAAGAAGATTTTTCTCGAATTTGTGTTATTCTGGTTATTTTATCTCTAAAACTTTCACTAAGTTTTGTTTCTTAGATTTGAAATGGATTCCGATATCAGGGGTTCCCAAACGTTTCGACGTCGCGTCGCGCAATTGATAGTACAGAAACAAGAGTTTCTACTCTTGATCTCTAAACTTAAGTAAATAAAAAATGAACATAACAAAAACTGCTTTTCCGCAGCAAAACTTTACTTTTCTAAATTTTGAATTTAAACCTCTAATGTCATCATTTTTTATATCGAGTTAATCCTAAATCAAGACTTCTTTATCCGTATTATAAATAAAGGAAAGTAAATTCAAAACAAATTACAAATAAAAAATTAAAAATTTAAAAATTTACGACTTGAAAACTTGGAATTTAGTATTAAATGATAACTTTTCTTCTTTCTATTAAATGTACGCACAGCTTGGGAAGAACTGATGAAGATTGACTGATGGAAAGTTCGGATTAATTGATGCAGAAACAATATTAAATACGGTAATATTTATTGAAAGTTCTTAGAGATACTAAGAAAAGAGGTTTATAACGCTATTGAGGAGATACATTCTCAACAAACTAATTTCGAGTAATGGACTTTCTGCTGGATTAAATTCAGCTGACGAAATGAGAGACAAAAAGAGAGAACTATAATAAGAAGAAAGGCTTCCTCATCAATATTCCAACTGAACGGTTGTCGTAAATAAACGAAGGTGAAGAGGATCCGAGTGGGACAGGGAGTTG
>JAFIDM010038404.1:0-10033 GCA_023159025.1 Thereuonema tuberculata | reverse complement strand
AATTTGTTTTCATTTCATCAGCGGCACTAGTGTGATAAATCGAAATTAAAATTTAGAAAAATTAGAAAAACAAATATGCAATACATAAAGACTTTGCTCTTTTTTATTATATATATTCTTTTTTTAATTTTTTTGATTTTATTTCTTTTTTATATTTCTTTTATTTTATATCCTGTTTATTTACTTTTTTTATAGTTTTTAATATTTAAAAAAATTTAAAGAAAATAAGTAAATAATAAATAATAAACAGATGACAGTCATCAGATCAAACTCAAAACTTCCTGAAATAAAGGATTTATTCTTGAGTTGTCATAAGATAACTTAAATGATTATAAACCAACAAATCCTATCTAGAAGTTATTGAAATGATTAAAATAAAATCATCAAAAATAAAAATATTTTTAACTTTTTATTTTTTTATAAATTTGAAATTTAAATTTATTTTGAAATTGTAAAGTATATTTATTTAAAACTTTAATTGGAAAGTTATTATTTATAAATTCTTTAGTAAGATAATTAAAATTATGTAAAAAATCTTCAAATTTAGAATATCTTTTGAGTTTTTGTATAAAAATATTTTTAAATATATTTAAATTCATAAATGATAAATTTATAAAATCTATTAATTTTAAATGAAATAAAAATATTTTATTAAATAATTTAATATACGGAATTTGTTTATTAAAATATATTCGTAAATTTAAAAAAATCAACAAATTTAGAATTATTTTTAGTTTTTTGTAAGCTAATTATATAGAAGACAAAATTTTTAAAAATGTTATCTATTGTTAAAATTAGTATTAAAAATAATTAAATCATCTATATGTCTATAAATTTTAAATTGGAAAGGGATATTAATATAAAATTGATTTTCGTAAGCCAATAAAAATAAATGAACAAGATTGCTACTTTAATTTACTCCCATTCCAATATCTTTGATTTGGGAATATATTTCATCATCAAATTCAATATAATTATTATATAAATTAAATTTAAGAAAATTAAGAAATTTATTAGTATTATTTTAGTATTATTTACATATTTATTAACATCATAATGATTATTAATAAGCCAATAAAAATCAGAATTAATTTTATTTCTAATAATTTCATGCAGTTTACCAAGAAAAATTTGGAAAATAATATTTGATTGTTTTAAAATAGAATTAGTTGTACTACAAATCATTCTAATTTACCTATTTTATACATTTTTGGGTTTTTAAATCATTCTAAACTTATCTATTTTTATGCATTTTTGGGTTTAGAAATAAATAATTTTAATTTCTATTAATTTTAATTCTTGTATATATAAATATTTTAAATTGATTAATATAAATGTAATATAAATATAAATGATATTAAAATTTTTAATAAAATTACAGCAGATTTTGAAAACTTATTTACAAATATACCTTTAGATTCTTTATTACAACAAATAAAAAGCTTAGTTTCAGAATATAATACAGACAATTTCTTTGGTATTTCTATTAATAAATTTCGTAATTTTCTTAAATTTAATTTATATAATAATTATATTGAATTTGGTGATGAAATATTGTTAGGAAGCTAACAGAGTGATGGCCTGAATATGAACAATACCATCGGCCAACAAATAGCCTTTTGCAGTAGGATTGTTTGCCATGAACTGGAGAAGATTAATCATTATATTTGAATGTTCGTCCCTCCCGAAGGGACGTATGTATTATAAAAATGCAAATATGTTAGTTGAGATATAAGTATTTGACTTTAAAGCTGTATGAAGTTTTATTTTTTGGATTTATGAAACGATACTAAATTACTAACAATTGGTAACAGAGCGTGTGGTTTTCAGTCTACGGAAACTCGACAACGTTAGTCCTTGCAAGTTTAGGCCTACCGGAGGATCGTGGCGTCGAACCTCCAGGTGGGACATTTAGAACCACTAACAACACAGAACTTTCAAACCTGGCGGGTGCAGATGCGAAATTTCCTCAAGGCACAAAAGCTCTGGAGAAAAGTCATCATAAGAAATAAGCCTGAAAGATGTAACTTCGACACAGACCACGAATTAAAGAAGGCGTTCGAAGAATGGCAAGATGCGAACGATGAAGCCATTAACTATATAACGCTGAACTTGTCAAAACAAGAATTATGTAAGTACCTGATATGTGAAGAAGCCAGAACTCTTTGGGAAACGATTGAACAGAGTCACGGGAAGGCAATCGAACAGCTGAGACTAGATGCTACGTTAAAATTAACAGATTTAACCCAGCAGAAAAACGAGTCCATCTATACCTATATAGACAGGGCTATCACAATAAATCAGGAATGCGAAGTAATGGGCCACAAACATAGTAACCATGAATTGATCAGATTCATTTGCAAAGTACTCCCAAGAAAGTTAGCTCAAGATGTGGTGGCGATTGAAACAGAAGAAGGCCCATTAATAGATAGCCTTTGAAGGATTCTGAACCGAATCACCTCCTAGACAATGATGAAACGCAGGTGTACCAAGAAGGGGATAAAGCCATGATGTCAAACCGCTCACAAAGACACAGGAGATTCAAGAAGACCATTTGCTTCGTTTATGGCCAAGAAGAACTATAAAGCGTTTCAATGTAAACATAGAAAGAACCCTGAACATCAAAAGGTCGACAAAAGAACCTAGGGAAAACAGAATGATAAGTCAGGCGGTGCAAGAATGGCAGTTAACGCAATAAAAACAACAAAGGCTATTAGTAAATTTTAGATAGGTGACTCAGCAGTGACATCCCATATGAACTCAAGTGAGGAATGTTTTATCCAAATTAGACCAGATAACCGCCTGATTAAAACTGCTTCCGAATCGGAAGTCATACAAACCAAAGGAATAGGTAACGTCGATAGGAATTTCTACGTTAGCCAGGATCGAACAAAACCTCTTGTGCTGAAGGACGTACTACATGTTCCCAATCTGCGTACAAACCTTATTTCAGTCGCAAAATTAGACGACGAAGCATTGGAAGTAAACTTCAAACTCGCCAAAGTAACTGTAACAAACGACAGTGAAAATACTGTGATGAAGGGTAAAAGACAGATACTAAGTAGTGTGGATGGAAGAAGGACGCGAAGCTACATATTCCTCCACCCCCACTTGACAAACGGAAGTTATGGCATAAAAGACTTGGACATATAAGCCAGAGATAACTGAATATACTCAAAAACAAGGGATTACACCATGGACTTGATATTAGATCATCATCTCGTGAATCCATCTGTATCAGTTGCATCACCGCAAAGATGATTTCATTACCACACCAATCTGTTTCCAGAAAACAAACAGAGTTGCTCGAACTATCACATGTCGCTTTATGTAGTTCATTTCCGGTAGAATCGCTAGGTGGAACTAAGTATTACCTTGCTGCAGTAGACAACTGTTCTGGTTATACTATGACAAGGTTTATACGTCTCAAGGATGAAACCTACGAGGAACTGATCGACATTGTCCGATACTCTGAAAGACAGATGGGAAGAAAGGTAAAAGCAGTCCGTACAGACAATGGAACAAAATTTGTGAACAATAAACTACTTCGATTCTTCAAGGGCGAGGATACATGCCACGAACGAACTACTCCTTTCAGCCCGGTAGCAGAAACGTGGCAGAACGGATTAACCGAACTTTATTAAACGTAGCGAGATCGATATTATTTGAGAATAAACTTCCTAACTATTTCTGGGCAGAAGCCATTCTCACTGCGACCTATATTATAAACAGATGGCCGAAACCAATACGAAGTGACCAATACAGGCATGGACAGTAAAGAAATCATCCGTGAGACATTTACGGACATTTGGTTGTTTAGCCATATATGGAGTCCCTAATGAGAAGTGAAAGAAACTTGATCCAAAGGCAAAAGAGGGAATAATGGTCGGATATTCAGAATACAGTAGAGCATATCGAATCTGGGATTCTACAATAAGGAAGATAATTATATCTCGGGACGTCAAATTCGTGAGTGGGCCAGCGAACTCCTAAAACTGGCATTCGAGGAGAAACCAAGTGACAACGATTTTTGGAATGCAGTAACTGAAGAGATGAATGGGAAAAGGCAAGATACATCTCCGGACAGTAATGGAGTTCGTGAGGAAACAGAAATCAATCAGAGCCTTAAAGAAAATCCAACTGAAAATCCACAAACCCCAAAACGAAGGAGAGGCAGACCAAAAGGTTCCACAAAGGAAAATAGAAAGCAGCAGCTTTCAAGGAGAGGTCCAGGCCCAAACATTGAATTTAAGATGTTCTGAAAGACTTAAGAACATCAGTGAACAAGGCGAGAATGAAAGGTCGACCCTTCAACGTGAACCGGATAATCAGGCGCTGAGCACAGGTATATTTACATACGAAGAATCAAGTCCTCAATCGTATGAAGAGGCTGTGAAATCGCCGAAATCATCGCAGTGGAAGACAGCAATGGATGATGAATACGCTTCCTTGTTACAACATAATGTATGGGAACTAGTTGATTTACCTGTAGGAGCCAAACCTTTAAAAAGTTCTTGGAAATTTACAACGAAACTAAACGAAGATGTCACTATCAAAAGGTACAAAGCAAGACTAGTGGCTGTCGGTTGTGCTCAACGTCCAGGTATAGACTACGAGCAAACATTTTCGCCTGTAGTTAAAACAGAATCCCTCAGAATCATCTTATCCTTAGTAGTATCGAAGGGGTGGAAGCTCCGCCAGATTGACGTAAAGACTGCTTACCTGCATGGGAAATTGGATAAGGACATCCACATGACCCAGCCGAAAGGTTACATTAAAACAGGAAATGAAACAAAGATAAGTAAATTAAAACACAGTTTATATGGCCTTAAGCAATCGGGACGTTGTTGATATTACAAGCTATGCCAAGTACTGCAGAGAGTTGGAGTGAATCGCACCAAAGCAGACCAGTGTGTTTTCATTTGGAATAACAAAGGGAAACAAATTATTTTAGGTGTTTATGTAGATGATTTCTTAATAGCGGGGGAGACAGACAAGTTAATTGACGAATTTCTACAAAACCAAAAGCCGTGTATAGATTTTGTTGACCTAGGCGATCCAAAGAAACTTTTAGGGATGTACATACATAAAACTGAAAATGAAATCCACATACATCAGATACCTTACATAGAAGGACTGAGAAAGGAATTCAATATGGATACAGCGAAACCTGCATCAACACCTTTAGATCCAGGGATAGATTTTCGAAAGCTGTATGAATCCAAACCAGTGAAAAAAGAGACAAATTGTTAAACTTTTTGGTTATTATACCTGGGGTTATTATGCCCTCACGAACAAGTATATAGACAATGAAAAAACCTTGGAATGAAATTAGGCTGATATACCTTAATGGAGATACCGGCGTTCGGAGTTTCCCGCCAAAATTTCCCGACGAACAGCCCCAAAACAACCCAATGGATAATATATTTTTGACGTAATTAAACTTAACCCTACCTATTCTCTTTCCAATCTATTTTCCCATAATACAAAAAACCGGTGAAATGAATGTTTGTTGGTTGAAATAAATTTTACTTTTCAAAATCTAAAATCAATACTTATTAATTTTCATTAAAACACTTTATAAATCAGATGATGATAATTATCAAACTTGGCTATATATATATTAAACATGAGGAGTACACCTTAATTGAGTTAGAAACACAATTTTTTTTTTCTCTCTTCATACAAAAATGTAATAAACTAACATATTGCTAAAACGCAACACATGAAATATTTGCTTTTGCGCAAAATTCATATATCGAAAAACATATAGATATAGATATGTGTACGTATTAATTCTGACGTTATTATAACAACACACAAATGCAAACTCAGTAAAGTTCAAAAAAAGTTCACACACAAGTCTTTTTTTTAGTAACCAAGTCGGTTATTAGATTTCACTCAAAAGGTGATGTGAATGCTTATATTTAATTAGAGTTTACTAAACATCGAGAAAAAAATACTTTGAAATATTATTTACTGAGTTCTGTGCGTTTATTGTTTTTTCACAAGAATACGCCCTTTGATTTTTAGGCTTTCCACCTGTGTGTTTTCATTCTCCAGATTCACACATAGCATCTTGAACGACTTCCCAATAACACACAACAAGGTTGTAAAACTAAGTTCGGGTATTTACTGTTCACTTATAGTTAGGACTTGTAGCACCAGAGTTATAAGAACGCTATAATACATTAATAAGAGACTACATTTTCCCGCCATCATCGAGAAAACTTCTTTTCTTTCCCGCGCAGTGTCGACAAGGGAATGTTCGAAATTCAACACTTACCGCTGTTTTGGGGATGGCTCATCTTTTGTTTTCATATCGGCTGTTCGCCCACTTCGCTTGATCTATCAATCGTTTTCCCGTAGGTCGTTTCTTCAATAAAATGTTAAAATTTTATATACAGTCAACTCTTCTTAACTTTCTTTGTTCCTTCAACGCTTTCGCCACGAGAAGTCCTCCGGTAAACCGCAGGTTTCCTCTGGTAGATCGCAGGTTTCCTCCGGCCATGGCTACGTTACCTCGAAGTGAATTCTGCTAACCCTAGTGCCTGGATAATTCCATTTGTATTTCTGCATCTTAACGGATAAGTCAAAACTGCTTCCATATTTGGAACGGCCAGTTCCCTTCTGTCTTCTCCATGCTCTTACTGCCTCGTTATCAACTTTCTTCTTTGATTAACCAATAAGGATCTTATAATTAAACACATGACCGGATCACCTCCCCTCATCATGTATTTTGAACAATTGTCACTTTCCCAAGAGAATCTAACTTAGAATTAAAATCACGTGATCTTATTGCACTAAGCACAGTTTTTCTCACACTTTCTCTTTCAGAATCTCCAATTCGGAAAATTAATAGTGAAACAAAAAACAAAAGATAAAAGCAAATAATTCCATAAAGAATTACAATAAAACACAATTTTAAACATCTTTTTTTTTAACCACCAACAAATACATGTAGTAATAATAATAATCCTTAAAACAGAAATAATAATCCTTAGAAACAGAAATTTAAATTATTTTACAGCTAAACATTTCACTGGTGTCTGGTTGCCAAAAGCAAGATGACAGTAGTTCACTATTCATTTCAACAAAGACATGACAAGATATCACAACGGCACTTGCTATACTCGAACAATACTCACAGAACCCAAGAGAGCCACATTTTATGATATAAAACGTGAGCTGAGATACCTCATTGGAACAAAAGATCGGGAACTGATAATTAACGCCAGTAAAGATCTAAATGTCGTCACTTACAATGATGCATCGTGGGGCAACTCTGAGCGTTCGAACTCTCCTAATCCATACTTAGTATATGTAGGGGGAAACCTGGTATCATGGAAGTTACGCAAACAAAGATTGGCTGCACTGTCCTCTTGCGAAGCAGAAACATTTGCACTCTTAGAAGGATATAAGGAAGCAATCTGGATTTGTGGATTCCTTCGAGATTTAGGATACAATGCAAGTAATAAATTCCCTTACAGAACTTTGTACTCTGACAATTGGTCAGCCATTCAGATCGTGATAAATGATTCGTGTGGAGTTAGAATGATACATTTCATGCGCAAATTGGACAGGCTACGAGACGGTTTTGGAAAGAGACGAATTTGAAATTAAGGTCATTCCAACTTGTGACATGCTTGCAGGTGTCCTGACAAAAAACAATATCTAGTCCAGCAATGAAAAGTTCTCTTTCTTCATCTTAATTTCTCACCGTGTATTCAGGTCTCTAGGGGGGGTATGTTAGGAATCTAACAGAGTGATGGTCTGAATGTGAACAATAGCATCGGCTAACAAACAGCCTTTTGCAGTAGGATTGTTGGCCACGAACTGGAGAAGATTAATTTTTATATTTGTTGAATATTCGTCCCTCCCGAAGAGACCTTTATAGTATAAAAATGTACTTAAGTTAGTTGAAATATAAGTAATTGAGTTTAAACCTGTGTGAAGTTTTATTTTATGGAGCTAGGAAAGGATACTAAATTACTCAGAAATATATTCCCAAATCAAAGGTTTGGGAATGGGGGTAAATTATAGTAGGAATCTCGCTAATTTATTTTAATTGGTTTATGAATATCAATTTTGTATTAATATCCCTTTCCAGTTGAAAATTTATAGATATATAGATGATTTACCTATTTTTTATACTTTTAGCATGTTTTTGCCTAAGATTTTTTAAAATATATATATTTTATATATGAGGTTTTACTGCATAGATATATATACAGTAAAACCTCGTTGAGTCGTAACCCGGATAAGTCGTAATTCCGTTTAAATCGTCGTTTTCCTTTGGTCCCGACAAGGTCAAATACACAATAACGTTAAATAATCTTCCTTTACCCGTCACCAAATTTAATTCTGCTCCGGATAACTCGTCACTCTCAAAAATTGCCAAAATCATCTTTCTTCTCCGTTTTGCATGCCATCGTGTTATCTTTTCAGCCCCGCCCCTTCACTTTAAGAAACTCAAGCCTTTAAGGGGAATTTTCGACCACGCCTGTCACTTCATTCCTTTCCTACGCCTTCGGAGGATTTGGGCTCTTGGAATCTCGCAGCTAATCATTCAAAGCACACTTCTCGATGCTACTCTGTCGAGTCTAGACGTTTTTTTTGACCGCTCCTGAGTGTGACTTCGTTTAATAGCGAGTAAGTCCCGCTGTAAGAGCTTTTTTGTTTCTTGCAATTTCGTGGTTCGATTACGTTTTTAAAATGCCAGGTTTAAAATGAAATCTTCCCTCGTTATCTTTTAAAGAAAAAAAAGACTTAATTGCACATTTTGAAAAATTAAATGTTTCGAAAACAGCCTTTCAAACAAAGAAAATCATATTCCCAGGACAACATTAAACGATATTCATTCATCGAAACAAGTAATTGAAGTATCTGACTGCAAAGACAAAAGATAATGAGGAAATCGAAGTTTGACGAGATCGAGGAGGTTTTAGTTTAATGGCTAAAAGATGACAGATCGCAAAATGTTCCGATTTCTGCCGTGATTCTCAAAGAAGAAGCCATGGAAATTGCTAAGGAGTTGAACATTGAAGATTTCGGCGGCAGCAATGGTTGGCTGGAACGTTTCAAAGACAGACATTGCCTTTCTTTGAAAACGATTAAAATGTGATAACTATAAAAAGGTTTTTATATTTTTTATATCTACAATAAATACAATTTATATCAATTTGCCACTCATTCATTTGCATGTATTGATTTCTGAAAATCTTGTTTTTTTCACCGAATCATACAGCAATTCATGAAAATACTGTATTTCAGAATTTTCGAAAATTTCTACTCCGCCTAAGTCGTTAAAAAGGTTTGGTCCCATGAGTGATGACTTAACGAGGTTTTACTATATATATATAGCCGGACTGTATTTTGAAATTTTAAAAATGCCAACACAAAATTCAAATTAATATTTCTGTGAAAACATTGGCCAATTTGTTTTCTATTCATCAGTGGCACTAGTGTGAAAAATCGAAATTAAAATTTAGAAAATTTAGAAAAACAAAAACGCAATATATAAAGACTTTCTCTTTTTTATCGTATATATATTCTTTTATTAATTTTTTTGAGTTTATATCGTTATATATCGATATTTCTTTTATTTTATATCATTTTTATTTATTTTTTTATATTTTTTTAATATTTAAATATATTTAAAAAAATAAATAAATAATAAATAATAAACAGATGACAGTCATCAGATCAAACTCAAAACTTTCTAAAATAAAGAATTTAATCTTGAGTTGTCATAAGATAACTTAAATGATTATAAGCCAACAAATCCTATCTAGAAGAATTAAAATGATTAAATAAAATTATGAAAAACCAAAATATTTTTTACTGAAATTTAAATTTATTCTTAAATTGAAAATATATTATATATAAATATATAAATTCTTTAATAAGATAATTTAAATAATGTTAAAAAATCTTCAAATTAAGAATTAATATCAAGATATTTTTCGAGTTCTTATATAAAAATAATTTAAAAAAAATTTAAACTCACATTACTGATAAATTTATGAAATCT
>JAFIDM010038403.1:0-10033 GCA_023159025.1 Thereuonema tuberculata | reverse complement strand
GCAATTACCTTACGAAACATAACTAAAGACGGAGAAGTGCGTTTAGCCCTTTATTCCTATAAACACAAAAATAGGCACACTTACATTATTTGAATTTTGGTCTATGAAGTTAGATTCTTCTTCCTGTAGGATGGCAACCAATACCAGAAGACTACCATACAGAGTGATGGCTATGTTGTTTCTTGCACTTTCAATTCGTGCCAACCATTTCTTGACTTGAATGCAGCCCTTCGTGTCGGTCTCAGACAGATTCTTGGCGTAACTCAAGATGGCGGGCGACACGGCTGCTAAGCTCTTTCGAAAGTTCTGTCTGAGGTCGAACTTCATCAGCTTCTGGAAGTGCTGCAACATGCATCCGGGAGTGAACAAATAAGGCCACTCTCTAACTATTTCCAAGAAGTAGGGGGGTGGATGACGGTTGATAGTGACTCGTTGGGCGATGAAGGTCTGACGCATTAGATATTCGATCTTCTCTGAATCAGGATCGTCATTAATGAACTTCTTCTGCAGCAGGCGTTGTTTCTTCTTCATTGTATTCATGAGGCTCATCAATCTAATATCATCTTCGACGCCCGATTCCTGACCAGGACGTAAATCATCCGAAGTCCCGGAATCACTGTCCTTTTGCGTGACACCATTATTCTCTAAAATCCCCGCAAAATCATCTTCGACAGAGGAGTCATCCCATTCTTCAGTGTCAACATCAGATTCATCGAGATCCAAGTACGCGCTACTTGCCTCCTCATCACTGATTTCGTTCTCATCGTTAAGTCGATGGTTATTTAAAGTGAAGGTGACGTTAAGACCAACTCTTCTAGCCGGTTTCACTTTTTCCGGTTCTTCCGAATTACCGCAATAACGAAGAACGCTTTTATTCTTTCCTAACACTTGCGCATCTCCCTGTTTTTTCTTATCAGTTTGTGGCTTATTCGGGGCAGCGTAACTTTTCCGCTCCATACGGTTTTTCCCATGTTGTACATCTGGTAATTCAGATTTGATCGGCTTCCTCATCGATATCTCGCTTCTTACACAATTTCTCTTTCTCCTCTCGTTGTGTTTAGCGTCGAGTTTCCGTTTCAGCATATCCTTGTTCTTTTCTGGTAACCTCTCTTTCGTATTAAAATGCTGAATCCACTGTTTCATTTGCATCCCCAATGAGTTCACCTCCTCACAAGAATTACTTTTCTTATTGGTAGAGCCGAAGGTCTTCGGAAAACGGCTCACAATTTTGGAGGCCAATTGCTTAAGGTCTTCTAGGTAAGGATTCTTCTCCTGCTGTCTTATGTTTTCGCTGATAATCCGGATAGCTCTATTGAATGCTGGAACGGGTGGACGATAACCTTCTATACAAGCACTCTTCACCACCTCGGATACTAGTATCCAAGGTACCTTGTAACGATCGACCCATGAAATCTTTTCCTTCTTAATAACGACAACTGGCTTTTGGAAAAGAGTATTCTTCGGTGCGGAAGACTTTGATGCATTGCCATTTTCTACAAGGAAAAAAAACAAAAAACAAAAATTATCTTTACCATAATCATTTCAAACACACCAAATCACAAATCATTTTCTTTACATCAGTATCCTTCGTTTTACGCGACTATTCCGTTTTTATAAATCGCCTCCATAACCTGAAATTGAGGAAAATTAATTACGTGGCAAAATTACTAACAAAAGTATCTTTCCGAACTTATGTCACAGAAGAGATTTTAGATAGAGGTAACGAAAAAAGATTTAATTCAGTAATGTTTGTCCGATCTTGTCCCGTTACGGCGCTTCAGTCGTTTAGCGTTTAGTGGATCGGTAATCGAGATTCCGTCCCATGGCCAGGTCCATGCTGGATACCTCTGAAGGGCGGAGGACAAAGTAGGGTGTTGAGGGCGCCACCTAGGGGGGTCGGGGGGATACACGGAAAATTTTTGAAAATCTAACCCCTGGAAATCACTTTATACACTAACCTGGCTTCAAAAAAATATACTAAATTTGGAATATTTTTATCATAAATTTAGGTTTTAAAATACATTATGTTTTTGGGAATCAATAAATTAAAAGTTCTTTTACTAAATCATTAAGCTTTAAATTTCAAAAAATTAGAAAATTTTTACAAAACATTACAGACACTACAACAGTAACAGACGCCTCATTTCTGAGCTGGTTTCACACAGTTTGGAAATTACGATGTCTGCTTCCATTGAGTTGAGAATGTCTTTCTCGGTATGCATTAAAATGAATGATGTCGAGTGTTTCATTTGACATCGACAATCTTAATCTACTTTTGATGAGCTTCAATTTTGAAAGCGCATTCTCGCAGTTGACTTGTGTCATCGGGATGGTTAACAGGTACTTGGATACTTTTAATAAAGTTCAGTGTACTGCAAACTGTACATGTTGAACTCCATTATTACTTTGAAAGCACACTTAATATAAGAGTTGCACTGATTTTTTGAATCACACGGCACAAATTCGTCCTTTTCAATATCATAGTTTTCGTTGTCATTTTCAAATTCTTCACATACATCATTTCTGTATGTCCAAAGATTTTTCACAAATTGTTGGCCAAGCGCTTGTGAAAGAAATATACTCTTCTTTGAGCTTGTTTCGGCCAACTGAAGGAGAACTATTTCGCACACCTTGTGGAGCGCATTTGCTGGGAGTTCCCTTTCTTGAAATTGGTCAAATTTTTTCGGATCAAACAAAGCTACATCCAAATACAGGTTTTTCGTGTTTGATGAATCTGGTTTCAATCGTTTGATTGATTCTGTCCATAATGCAATTGAATATTTGAACTCTGAAAACATCTGGAGAACCTACAACGTTTTCGTCAGCACATACTTCTCCTGCCATCTGTTTAACTTTTCTTTGCCGTTTACTTTGAATTTCAGATTCAATAGTTAAGTGTTTAAAAATATCTCTGTCTGAAGAATGTTGAATTTTGTCTGTGAACTTTGACATGAAAACATTTTCTGCATGCACAGTTTCTTCAAATACAAACTTGCTTCTAAGAGCATTGCATTCTTGACACAACTGACTCAACCAGTCTTAACGTCTGTGCATAATCCAAGTTTCGTGTTTGTAAATAATCAGATAATGGTGTTATCTTGAATATTTGAAGGAAAATCATTGCTGTCACTACAGTTTCAAAACTAACAAATTTATAAAGGAGTGCTGCAGCATCGTTTCCATTGAAGTCAGTGCATGATGCTATTTTTGGCAATGCCAACGTCAGCTCAAAAAAGGCCTACATGACTGGTTCTGATTGATGGGGTTCTTTTGATGTCCAGACATCAATCCTATCAAAAATCTTGATACAAGCATCACTTCAGCTACGCCAACGTGTAGCACCAATAGCTTCCAGCTTAAATTATTGTTTATATGATGCCTCTTTAGTGATTCTTGCAAAACCACCTGTGTTTCTTGGAGCAGTCCGAAGAATGAAATAGTGGTAGGGAGGATGTGTGCAGTATCAGAGAATACCAGATTAAGCACGTGGGCATAGCACCAAGTATGAATATGATTTGGTATGATATTTGACAATTTGTTACAAAGTCCGGTGTAAGGCCCACTCATGTTTGATTCTCCATCAAAGGCATATGCCACACAGTTTTTGATAGGTATTTGTACTTCTTTCAAAATTTGTGTCAGGGATTTCAAAAGCCCGTCGGCTGTAGTAGTTGTTACACATTTTAACGTTAGAATCCTTTCATAAACCTCGTATCCTTGTACGAAGCGGACCACAAAGGCACAATGATCACTACCCGAATATCTATTGTTGTATCTATCAATATT
This sequence comes from Thereuonema tuberculata, assembly GCA_023159025.1. Classification (NCBI taxonomy): domain Eukaryota; kingdom Metazoa; phylum Arthropoda; class Chilopoda; order Scutigeromorpha; family Scutigeridae; genus Thereuonema; species Thereuonema tuberculata. The sequence continues at coordinate 6,247 of JAFIDM010038403.1, read as the reverse complement.
GAGTATTTCACCGCTTCTTTTACACTGTCTGATATGATTTCTTTCATTTTGTGGCAAATGATTGAAACTATTTTCATAACTGTGTTATTGCTGAGAAACGTCATAAAATTTCCTCTTCCTACTACTATTTTCTTCTTTCCAGTGTCCTTTTCTTTACGTTCTCTTGCTTTGTGAAGTTGTTCACTTTTTAGCGTTACAGCATCCAAGTGCTTTTACAATATTATATCATTTTCTGAGCAGTGATAAAATCTCCAAAAAATTACCATGGTGAATCAAACTGTCATCTAAAGTTTTGCCGTTGCCTACTATATTGGCACAAAATTAGTTAAAAGCGTTTAAAAGATAAAAAAAAAAATTACCTTTAAAACACGACGTTTCGGAATCTCATTTTCAGATTCCCTTATTAAGTGGGGTCCCCCCTTATTTAAAAGAAGGAAAAAAGTGTAAAAGATCTTTCCTGGATGGAATTCGTTGTCAAATGAGACATGGCGGCTGTGTTTAACCTTCACCGATATCTGGCTACCTGTATCAACCTGGCGGTCGCTTTTTGCAAAACGGAAATTGTCTTCTGCTATGAGACGTGGACGTTCTATTGTGTCTTATTATACCTTTGTTTATAAAACGTATTCCAGTACATTTTTTGTTGATAAGTCTTGGCTGTAACTGTGTAAAAGACGAATCATCCCCGATTCATAAAATTCCCGTAAATATCTATCATTGTTAATTATTGTTGAAGAGTCACAAGAGGCTCGGGCTACTACCTAAATGAAACGAAATTAAAGCTACATTCATATATATTTTCCGAAACTACGTTGTACGTAAAATATGAACAAATTAGGTAGTTAAGGCTTTTGATATATGTTACTTATATTATGTTTTCAAAGGTTGGCCCCTCCTGTTTACTTGTTCTTTAATAGAAACTGCTCAATATTACCCAAACAAACTTTTTTAGAGTAAAATTTTAACACATTTGTTTGTAACTTTCAGCATAGCACCAGTATGAGTGAAACTTAAAATTTTATCTATAAAACTAGAGCATAAAAATGAATAAAAATTTAAAAACCTAAAATTATTTCTTAAAAGATAGGCTGTTTATTAGGATGAAGCGAAAAAAACTTTCAGTTGGAGATTTCTAATAGTGACCAACCTTTTTCTACACCAATAACTAGATTAGATTATTTGTGTGTGTAGTGGCGATTAGAATGTGGCTTAACAGTCGAGTACGTCGACCTGAAAGATCTATTGTGCTATCCCACGGAAAGGACGACAAACGGAGAGAAAGACATTAAGAATGGTGTCGGAAATGCAAGGGAAATGGGAGAACCTCGGGAAAACCTACCCAGAACGGATCGCCGCCATCAACGAAACCCACATGAGAACCGAACCCGGGACTCAAAGAGGTGAGAAGCCAGTGTCTTAGCGACATCGCCAACCGCGCGGCCTTACACCAATAACTAACTTCTGTGCAAAATTTGTCAAATCGAATGTTATCTTCCACTGGTAACATGCGCTTAATGTATTTTTTTTGGCTTAATTTCACGTTTCTTCACTATTTACATATATTTTTCGCTTTTTTATATACAATATAGATGCAATATAATTGTAAATGCGATTGAGCCACGAGAAGTAAAATAAAATGATATTTATTATATACCTACTTGAATCTGGAGTCCGGAGAGTGGGTGTAGTGACGCAAAAATCAAAATGTACACTAACAACTTTATGGACTAGTCACAGGGAATGGCAACTCAATGCACCACTCCAGAGCATGAGCGAAGTCGAACTGTATGACATTCACATTGCACTGCTGACTCACTCACCTCAGTCACCTGACTGCGCCCATCCTCCCCGCACCCTACAGCTCACAGCACAGAATTTCCCTCCCTTCTAACCACGCTTGTTGACCTGACTCCACGACCGGAGCAGATGGGACAGGAGCAGAGGGACCCGCTGAAGTCTTGCAAGGCGACGGCACGGTATTTCGAGCCAATATGTTCTTCTATAAGGATATTAATATTATTCATTCCGCGAGTAAAGAATTTTATTTTGGTTTTGTTGACTACATTTAAGCAACTTTTAATTATTTTTGTTTATTAGATATTTTTTAGATTTTATAGGGCTCAACCAATGGAGTTTTTTTCACATTTTCCTTTCCAGTAATATAATAGGCCATTCCTTGACTGTATAGTGGTTCTTGGTGTCCTGGCTGTCCCATAGGCACAAAAAAACAGCAATATTTCATGAACCCACCCTGTAAACCCTCTAAGGTTTACAACTTTTAAATCACAGCAAAGTTGCCATTCATAGTCTTTATATTCGATTGCCTCTAGCAGCAAAGCCATGGTTTCATAAGTTTCTTTCATGTCTACTACTGAAAAATGGTCCTTAGGCTGACACCACACCATAGGAACAGCTAATGGCATGGCTCGGCCTTTTTTTCAACCATTCGGTTAAAATAGTAATACAGGTTATGCAGGCAATATGAGGTACAAAATTTTTATCTTGATCGTAAAAAGGGCAATCAAAATACAATTTAAATGCCTTCTTAACTAAATCAGTGATTGGTTTTCTTTGGGCTTTTGGGGTGAATTTCACACATACATAACAAAAGTTGTCGGGGTGGTTTTAGACAACAACGATGTTTACCAGTTGCTATTTTTAGTAAGTGTAAGTTTTAAACACCACAAATTTCCAATATCTCTCTCCAGAAACACTCACTGGGGCAACAAAAACTCACTATATACTGTTAGGCCGAGATCAGTATGATGAGAATTGCTCCATGCGTGTTTCAACGTGCACTAGATCATAAAATCTCTTTCGCTATTGAATTATCTTGCCATCTAGTGAGTAAAGTTTAGAATCTTCACCACATCTGCCATCTAGTGACGATTTTTAGTTCTTCTAGCACTCCTGTACCAAACAAAACAACAATTTAAAAATTAGCATCTAAACAAAAGAACAGAAAACAGCGAAATACTAAAAATAAAAAAAAATAAAAAAAACCTTAAAAACTCAAAAATCTTGTGCTAGAACGGATTCTACACACCAAAATACATACTTATTGATATCACATCCCAGATGCAAAATGGCTGCTGACTAGTGATAAGATCTGATGCAGCTTTCTCCAAATCTCATGTGACGTGGCACATCCTTTGATTTGTTTTAGTTCCCTTGAACTAAATGTCAGAATTAAAATCTGCTTTTTAGCTGATGAATATCATTTGGACCAGACTTGGTGCCATCTTAATGATCTCGCCGATTACTGAATAGTCTGTTTAAAATATCGTAAACTCACTACAGGATATCTTCAGTCTTTATACTGTACTACAGTAACACCTTGAGATATGAGCGTCCCGACATACGAGTATTTCGAGATACGAGCAAGCCTTCGAGCAAATTTTTGCTTTGAGATACGAGCACGCTTACAGACGCCGACGCTAGGTGGCCAAGTGAAAGTGAGGGTAGTCAGGAGAAAAAAAGTTAAGAAAAGTGAAGAAAAGTAAAGAATATAAATCGAAAAAAAAAATAGAAAAAAAAAAAAGAAATACCTAAGCTAATTCTGAGTTTATGTAAGTTACATAGTGTACTGTAAGGTACGGTACGGTACGGAATCAAGTGTCTACGTACGGGTCAACTCTCTACACTCTCTTCCTCCTCCGCACAGGCCGCCATTAGATGCTACTGTATCGTCCGTGAATAAGGACTCATAATTAAACACCATTATATTTTATATCAGGAATCCTTTCATACTATAATTTTTTTTGTTTAATTCTCTATAGCAATTAAAAACGTTTTTCTATTATTATTAGCACTAATAAGGGAGTTTTTTTAAAAAAGGGCCGGAACGGATTATTTTTTTTTTCTGTTATTTCTTATGGGAAAAAATGTTTTCACGAGCTCGGTCTTGGAACGGTTATGCTCGTATCTCAAGGTATTACTATATAAGGGAAAGAAAAATTCCTTTATTTTCTTGTAATATATATTTATTCAATGTTAATATTTATGTTGGCCTGGTGGCACTAGGCTGCGGATTAGAGATGGCGGTTTCGATCCCCGGCCTCAGCGGAAGATATTAATTTTTTTCCACTCTCATTCTCCTCAAAACGTGTCCTAGGGCCTACCCAGCCCTACGTAGAATGGGTACCGGGTTTCTTTCTCGGGGGTACAGACGGGCGAGCGTTTGGGATGACCACCCGACTTCATCTCAATCCCGGGTCACTGAAACGCTGGAGACTTAATTCAACCATGGGCCGTAGTGTGCCCCTTTCGGATACACCTAATTTTACAGTATATAACGCTTAAATGACAAGTGAAATATTAATGAACTTAATAAGTACAAAATACAAGTTGTAAATACTTAAATGAGCTAGACAATACTTGTTTTCCTGAAATTCAGATCAAATTCAGTGGCATATGTAAGGTGGGAATGTGGGGCTCAAAATACAGAAAATTAAGAAGCAACTCTTAGAACTATAGGATTTTATATTAAAAAAAAAAGAAAATTTAAAACTACTGCCAAAAATATGGGTGAAAAGAAGAAAATACATAGAACATTCTCTGCCAAGTCCGGCTTCATTTTAATGTACAATGCAGACTTTGAAGAATTTTACGCCTCTCTCCCACAAGTGTTTGCTGAATTAACAAGCTATCCAAGTTGATGAGACGTTAAATGTCGAAACAGATCTGTCCCGCTACTGAAATCCCCAATGCTTCTAAGAAGCAAGAAATTCCTTAATGACCACGAGATAAATACTTTCACTTTATGACTACAGTAACAGTAAGAAAAGCGGCTTCAATTAAACACCATTCTGATATTTTGTTAATTTTTTTAATTCTCTCAACTTTTATTAAGATTTTATGCAAAATGCAATACAACGGAAATTAACACTTATTCCCGCCGTCTTATCGTCATCTACTCTCCCAAGAAAATAATCTCTACTAACCTTAAGAATGCAAAAAATAAAAAATAATGATATACAGCGGATAGGACCAAGTATTTTCGAATCATATATTCGAAAAAGTCGTCTTTTTCCATGCAGGTAACCCCCGAAGAACACGATTAATTGGTTCCGTGTTCTTTGAAACCGTGTTGTTCGAGACTACAAAAAACGGGATTCCGTTTCAAGTGTGAAAATAAATAAAAGTTACGTTTTAATTTTTTTTTTTTTTTTTTTTTTAAATATAAAACTAAAAAATTTTATTTTTAAAAAATTTTAAATACTTATTAAAGAAAAAAATATTTATAAAATAATTATGAATAGCATTTATACCGTCAATAGGAAAAAAAATAATTAAAATAATGAAAAAATAACTATGGTACAATTGGTTAAAAATCTTTCAAATCAAAAAAATGAATAATAACTTTAGTTTAAAATTGTAAAACTACAAAAAATATAAATTATTCAGTCAAATTACTTGGAAAAAATATAATTCTAAAACATTAAAAGTATTAAACAGGTTAAAACTTCATTAATCGCTGACGTAATTGATAAGAATATTACTAAATTTTTAACTACTGTAATTTTTTATCAAATATTACATGTATTTTATTCTTTTTCAAAAGAATTACTCGAAAATCGTATAGTTTGAAACCGTGTAATTCGGGGAAGGTATCCGTGTTCTTCGAAACTCGTGTTCTTCAAGTACACTGTTGTTCGGGGTTTACCTGTAATTACTAAAAAGCTGAAATTTAAAATCGAGGTCAAAATTCGCTTTTCGAGAAGTTTCTACGGGCCAGTTTCTGTAAGTTATCCGAGAAGGGACAATTTTAAAACTTCGAAAATTCCCTAATTTCAATCATTGTTCTATTTCGTTTTTCTCCATGTTGTCTTCAACTACTGTCCCGAGAAAGGAAAAAGCTAATGCCCACTAATGTTAAGAATTCGAATAAAAGAATAATCTCATTAACATAAGTATTTTCGAATCATGTATTCGAAAAGAATGTAATTTGTATTTTTCCATGATACTGCTTAATTATTAAATAAAAAAAAAAGAAATTTAAAATAAAACGGAAGTGATATTTTCGTCTTTCTAGAAGTTTCTATACACTATTATTTTGAATCGAATCGAACAATTTTCAGTTAATAAAAAATTGAAGATTTGTCATTCATTAAGTAGAAATGAATTATACGGAAATTCTGGTTTTTTTCGAATAATTAAGTATTGAAACTAGAATTATTTAGAATTTAGTTAAATTTAACAAAAATTTTAATTTCCTTTGGAAATCGAAAAACTAATAAAAGTATTG
>JAFIDM010038402.1:0-10035 GCA_023159025.1 Thereuonema tuberculata | reverse complement strand
AGAAAGGCAATTTCTCCTTTTATTCAAGTGCTGCTTTTCCTTTCCTTCAGTTAAGTATATTCACAGCACGTTAAATTTGTTTGCTTTTATCTCAGGAACATATTAACGGAAAATTTCTAAACTTTTTAATTTAAGGATATGTGGTTGTTAATGTAAAAATGTTGTTTTATAAAATAACGTTTAACATTTGTTGAAAATCAATGTAAATTACTAGTTCTTTAGATCCGATCTTAATTTAAAAAAAAGAAAAGAACTGAAAGATAGGCCACAAAATATATTTATTAGAGAATATATGGTGAGCTGCGAGCTTCAGATTGTCGTTGAAATGTACATGGTCACTTGCATTCGTTCCGACTTCAGATCTAAACCGATAGCTGTGTACCCAAACTAAGAAAAAATTAGTCCCTTTGTTCAGAAGTTTATTTTTTTCTTTCCTGTACACACCCCTTTTGCTGAATTTCTAGGTCAATCAACTATTCTTTGTACTAAATGAGACCGACAAAATAATGATTTTGTAACAAAAAAAAAATAAAAAATCGAAAATCTTGACTTCCTATGCAGCACATTTTAAAGATTAGTGAAAGAAGTTTTAGTTAAGATAACTGATACACCACTTTTTTAATATGAAGAGCAATATTTTGCTTTATTTAGTGAGATTATGGTGGTAATTTGTCCCTGTGTGACTATCCCTGCGCAGGGCCGGCGCCAGGAGGAAGCGTGGCCTCAGGCGAGATGAATTTTGCGGGGCCTTTGCCAATCCTATTTTAACAACCCAAAAAAAAACCACGATCCTATTTTATCCTCTTTCTTCTAACCAGGCGCGGTCGCCACATTCGCCACCCCCTAACGCCGGCTCTGTACTGCGGGACAAACAAAACAAACAACCTATATTATTGTGTAATATTTCGGATTTTCCCTGTCATTATCGCATATCCTTATTATCAGTTACTACTATTTAACTTATATTTTGTATATTTAATAATATTAAAATATTCGCTTTGGGAGTTTGCAAAGTCTCTGAAGGAAACCAAATACTCGTGGGGAAACATTGTCCCCTAAGTTACTGTAAAAATGCCAAAATATTCGTATTTAAACTAATATAGGTAACTGTTTGGTCAATGATCTAAGAATACTTTGGGGTAAAAATAAAGTCCAATAATTATTTCCAAAAAAATTGTTTATTAAATTTATGATCGGGACACACTTAGGTACAAAGAATAGTTGATTGTCCCTCCTATAATTTCTATATAGTACAAAATTGAGTTTATTGTCTTTTCCATCTCTATTATTTTATTTTTCTCACAATTTTATTTTAGAAAAAGATAAAATCATCTTTTTTACAAGATAATACACATGTAAAAAAAATTATAAGTTGTAGTCTCATGATGTCTAAGATTTGTTTGTGTTGACATATGAGAAACTACAGTTACTTTGGTCTTGAGATTTTTATCAGACAAGTTTTGGATTGAAAATCCATTTTTCTGCATTAGAAGATATACAAACAAGGAAACATGTATACTCTAAATATAAATAGTAATAAATGTACACTTGTGATCAAAAATATCTGTATATCCATCCGAAACCATAGTGAGACATTTCCGATAATACACTCCCCAATAATGGATATTAGTATGGGTGGGTCTGCCTTTTGCCTTTATCGCAGCCGTGGCTCTGCCAGGAAGACTTTCTACCAAGTGCCTGAACATCTCTGGATGAATGACAGCCCATTCTTCCAGAAGAGCTGTAGTTAGAGCTGGTCAATATGTGGGACATTGGAGCGAAGTCGACGATCTAATTTCTCCCGTAAGTGTTCGGTGGAGTTCTGAGCAGACCAGTCAATTTTCGGGGTCCTCTTATTCACGAACATTCCCTCACAGATTTAAACTTTATGACAATGGAGCATTGTTATGATAGCAGAGTTAAGCTTATAGTCATCGTCGAAGTGGTCCTCAACCGTAGGCACTACGTAACTCGTCAAAATATCTACAAGTAAATCTTGTTTTGAACTCAATGAACTCAATGAAGCAGTGATTATAAATTATTATGAGTAGAACTACCTTTTTATTAAGTATGTAAAAATAAAAAAGGAGAACATCTATAGTTAGTGAAATAGAAAAGTCCATTAAAATCTAAAGAGTCTGTTTCAATAAATAAACATAGATATATACAGAGTGTTTCTAAATTCATAGAACAGACTTTAAGGGGTGGTACACTAAAACAAACAATGTATGTCCGCATTTGTTGCATTTCCATTTTACGACAGGTTGAGGATTGTCCAACAAAAGCACTAGAGGGAAAATGTGTAGGGAAAATGTGAAGCAAACCACCGCATGGGGAAATTTGCACCAGGAGCAATTACACCCGTTCTATTTACAGAGACTTCACGCATTGAACGCTGAGGATTATTCTCGGCGCGTAGACTTCTGCCACTGGTTTATATAACAGAGTTCAGTGCAGCCGGATTTTCCAGCACATGTCCTCTTCACAGATAAAGCATTGTTTACATGTGAGGAAGTGTTTAATGTGCACAATGCTCATGTCTGGACAAACGCAAATCCACACGCTACAAGACCACACACTTACCAGTAAGGAATCTCTCTCATTCTTTGGGCTTTTGGTCAACGAACAAACAGCGGCCTCTATCGCGAAAACGCGACAGTTGCGGACATACATTGTTTGACAAAAATGTTTGTTTTAGTGTGTCCTACCACTCCTTAAAGTTTAAATATATATTTTTATTTTTATTTTATTTTTGAGTGATGGCCTTCCATAAGGCCTACTGTAGTGCTTGTGATAGTAATAACAAAATGACGGTATTTAAAAAAAAAAAAAAAAGGAATATTTCGAAATACACAGTATATCCCAAATCCAAACCTTAAAGTGCTGTTATCACAATCAATGAATGCTAATTTCAAAGCAACATTAAAAATTTCATCTATTCGTATGTGTAAACTACGTATTATCTTTCTAAACTACAATGTCTGGACCTTACCATGCGAGATTCTCGAAGATAGGCGAACAATTATACCTTATTTAAGTACCATATACATTGCTTTCTTTTCACTAATACATTATTTCAGATAGCAGTTCTCTATTCAAATTTCATTGAACGATGAATTTCGGGCTATAAAATTAGCACCAATATCAATAAATGGAATTCTCAAATCAAATACACTTGTTTACTGTAATACAAAACGTCTCTACCTCAACTATACTTTTCACTTAACAATATTCCTGAATGTTTTATTTTCTTTCTCTTTTATTACAAATTCATTGTAAAACGTTGACTATTGCTATTTCAGTCTACATCGACTACAAATGAACTAAAGCATCATTTCATCAACATCGCTGCTTAAAATAGAATTGATTGTAGCACGAGCAGTGTAAAAGAAACCCAGATGCACGCCTGCAAAAAATGAAATGAGGTTTGACTGTTATTCCTCAGAGACGATTATTGACGTTTTTACGAATGATATAAATACCAAATGCTAATCTTTGCTTAAATCAGTAAAAAATTACACCTACATCCATGTAAGCGATGTTGAATGGAATTGAAAGAAAGATGGCATCTCTACAAGAAGGTGGAATGGATGGAAATAGAAACAAAGCAAAAATCCTTACCCAGGACCGAATTTACTGTTTGATAAAGTCGTTGCTAGTTGGACTGAAGACGAAGTAATGGAGTTTGTAAGTTCAAGTTACAGTTTCTGCTTAAGAAGATAGGCTGATTAGTTTAATATAAGACGACCAGTATTATTTTGTCAGAATTTTCTGTCTTTTAATGAAACGCCTTTCAAGAATGGGTGATATATTAATTTGATGTTACTGCTGATTTGAAATAACAAAGAAAGCTTAATGAAAATGATGCTTAATGGAAATTTTAGGTCAAACAGCATTATTTAAGAACGTTTGATAATAATTTTGCAATTTTTCCTTTTTAAATTAGACATGAAGTATTATTTTCCTAATTGAAAAATTCTGCATGTTTATAAAATTTGAATTAAAGACTGAAATGTTTGAATGGGCAAATATGCATATTTCCAAAAAACTAAGCAAAATCTTTTACAACTATCTTAGAAAGGAATCAGTTAAGGAAAGATAAAGATATATATGGATTAGTTACAACTTACGAAAGTACAGTGGAAACTCGATTAACCGTCACCTTCGAGACAGGGACTGTGACGGTTAACCGAATAGACGGATAACAGAAATTTCGCAATAAACATGTACACAAACGAAATTTCGATGCTGGTTTTGGAGGAAAGGCAAACAATAAATTAATACAAAGAAAAATCTATCGTTAACAAATAGATATCGTCAAACACCAAACAAATAATAATAATAATAATAGAAACAAAAAACAAACCCAAAGACACAGATAACCTGGTTCAAAGAGATCAGAACCGACCTAGAGGAAATGAACATTACTGAGGAGGAAATAGAAGATTGAAATAAATTCAGATCAAAAGTTAAAGACTTTAAGGGTTTCCACAGGAGGCAGAAAGTGATTGGGAGCGGAGTTTGGACTTTGGAAAGACGGGAAAAACAGAGGGAAAGGATGAAGGAGTATTGGAAGGAGAGAAAAAGGAAGGAGAAGATGAAATCATGAACAGTTATTTCACGTGGTCCCCAGTCGGCCAAAATCGAAAGAAGAAGAAGAAGAAACAAAAAACAGTAGGCCTACTAGATAATAAGGTTTATATGTTGAAGCTGTATTCAGTCATCTTCTTCTTTTTCTTCGAGGCTCGAGCTTTTTTTCGCGGCAATGTCCCGTATTTTACAGAGAAGTAAATTTTGCGATCGATAACGGATAACAGAGAGGGACGGTTAATCGAGGGACCCGTAATCGAGTTTCCACTGTATAGATATTTTATAAGGAATCAAAAATGAAACGAAAAAGAAAATACTTATGTTTATTAATTTTTAATACTTATTGCGTTTTATAAAAATTTATAATTTAGAATCGCTCTCTTCTCACTTTATAACAATTTTGATGTAATCTTTGGTTATTCTCGTGACTTTCAAGTAAAGAATATCAAATAAAAATAAAAGATTAAATAGTGATATTTTACAATTTTAGAAGTTTAAGGAAAAATTTTTATTATCTAAAACTGAATATATAAAACATCATTAACAATGTTTGATATTATAATACTTGTTTAAATTAATAAAAATTCAGGAGAACCAAAACTGTTATCAATTTAAAGGGTTTAATATAGGTTAGCTATTTTCAAACCACCTAATACTAATAAAAAAGATTTCTTAACTGAATTGCAAAATATTTTAAACTATCGTCGTCCTATTGTGAAAACCACTTAAGTCAAAAAACTCAAATTTCACAGTAGGCATCAAAAACTATTTCTTTATGTTACTTTTTAAGTAATGGCGTTTAATAGGTTTGAACATAAAACAACTGGTGTTTCATAAAATTAGAATAGTACCACAAAATTAATTGATTTACAAAGTTTTCACTCTTAGTAAGTATGTGATATCCGAGGTTTTCAATGTAAATGTTGATTTACGTGGTTTCCTTTTTCGCCACTAGAGCGCTTAACGGCCGTTCCCAATTCCTTTCGATATTGGAATCAGAAAGACATCTATTTACTCATGTGCTGCTCTTGTATCTCATTTTCTTTTATCTTATTTGTAACTTATGCAAAAAAATTATGCAATGCTTATAGTGGGAGATATAACCACAGCTTCATATAAAATTAATGAAGAGAAACCTGCCCGAAATATGAAAGAACTCCTAGAAAAACTTATCAAACATAACATTACGAATCCTAATAAAATTTTCGGAATTTTCTGCCTTTTAATGAGACCCCTTTTAAGACTGGATGGTATATTCCGTTTGATATTACTGCTGAATTGAAATAACAAAGAAAGCTTAATGAAAATGATGATATACTAAAGGCTATTTAGTACGAAACATTGAATAGTTTGTTTTATAAGTTTTACTATGCTTTTGTTGATTTCGAAATATTTCTGTTCTTTTCTAGGCTTATTTACAGAGATTAGCAAGAGAAGCCTTTTATCCCGCTCTGTCTGTCTTTATTTATTTATATATTTAAAATTTATTTCTTCATGTTTTATATTGACTTTAACCAGAATTATTACATGAATCAGTTATATCAAGCCAATATTCTTTTTTTCTTCTTGAAAGAAATCTTACAATAATTGGTCTATTTTTATTATAATGGGATCGCCCAAATCTACAAAGAGCAGAAAAAGAAATCTATTTTTTTGTGGGTTTTGAATTTGTTTCAAGATTTCAAAAAGATTTCAACGTCCAATCTGTATGGAAGCCATGGGACATTATGCGATCGCTATTACGATTACTGCTCCTATCTTGTTTACATAACTCATATTAGATAACATAATTCATATAAGACAGACTGTTAGTCCCTTGTCTCACCAATCGCTTACAGTATCAACAAATGGCCAACGTTGGGCCTTCCACTGTTTTTATTTTTATTTAGAAATTTCGGTAGAAATTTTTGGTCAAACAGCATCATTTAAGAAAGTTTGAAAATGGCTTTGCAAATTTTCCCTTTTAATTTAAGCATGAAGTATTATTTTTTTAATTGAAAAATTCTGCATGTTTACAAAAATTTGAAAATAAAGACTGAAATGTTTGAATGGGCAAAAATGCATCTTTCCAAAATAAGAAAACAAAATATCAAGTTAAGGTAGAAAATGAATTGTCATATAGTTCTTCGTAAAATAAAGAACTGAGAAAGGGGTGTCCACTCAGCCCTTTACTTTTTACTATAAATAGAAGGTTTAGAAAAGAAGTTGAAGGAGGCAAGTACAGTAGCTGTTAAGAAAGGGCAAAGTAACATAAGATATCTTGCTTACGCCGATGATATTGTAATAATATCTAATAATATTATAGACACGCAGGAGAAGATAAATGTTACGGCAAAATTCTTGAAGGGATTAAAATTAGAAATTAATTTGCAAAAAACAAAAATTGTTATTTTTTAAAATGGGATAAAAAAGCAATAATGAAGAATGGTTTTTGGAGGGAAAGGTAATTGAAACAGTAAATGAGTATAACTATCTAGGCTACTGGATGAATGGATGCAATAGCCCAATAAGTCAGATAAAAAATTTAAGTAATAAAGGTACATTTGCGGCAGTGGAAACTAGTAAAATAATCAAAACGACGGTAATAGGCTCACCTAGGACGCATCTGTGGCTCTTTAATAAATTAGCTAAAAGCTCTAAGATATATGGGACAGAAATTTGGGGGTGGGCAAAAAGAAGGGAATTAGAAAAATTCAATGGAGCCCCGATTATCCGCGAGCGCCGCGAGTGCCGCGAACAATTTTCTTCATTACGAACCTCAAAAAAAAAAAAAAAAAAAAAAATTTTAATCCAAGCTAACAACAGGGAAAATACAATAGGCCCTACAGTGCGAAGATCGAAAATTACTGACAGGTTTATTGTGCGTTGTGATCCTATAGGCCTTCTCGGAATTTGTGGATGCAAACGTAAAGCAAAGGTTTCTGAGTTACAGTACAGATTTTAAATTTTACGTATTATGTTTTTTTTACAATAAATCGTAGTTTTTAATGGTGAAATATTTTTTTTCATGCTTACATCTCATTTTTTGTCTTTTTTCGGGTTATCCGCGATTTTCGTTATCTACGAAGCCCTTGCCACCCAATTCCGCGGATAATCGAGGCTCTACTGTACAAAGAAAATACATCAAAATTCTATTAGGATTAAATTGGAATACACTAAAGTATATTTTGAGAATGGAAATTGGTTTTGAAGAAATGTTTACACTTCAATTGAAAAAAGCTGTAAATTATATTCCGAAGATTTTTGAGATGGAAGATTACAGGTTTCCAAAAGAGTGTTGGATTCAAATGGAAAATTATAGAGTAAATGGGTTAAGAAATAAATGGAGAGATGAAATTTCAAAATTTTTAAATAGTATCGGTCTATCAGATGAGTGGATAGAGGAAAATTTTAGGTTTGGAAATAAAAAGGTATTTAAAGAAATAAAACAAAGAAATTATAATAATTTAAATATATATAACAAAAAAGAAGAAAATATTGCAATATAGGAAAATTAACATTGCAACATATTATTTTATATTGTGAAAGTTTTGTAGCCGAGTGCACCAAACTTCGATGAACTTTGATGGCTGCATTGTGAACGTAGCCTTTGTTTTAAAATTGTGTGAAAGGAAACAAACATTAATAAAAAGAAATTTATCAAGTTTCTGAATAAATTTCCTTTTTATACATGTTTGTTTCCTTTCACACAATTTTAAAACAAAGGCTAAACTTTTTCTTTGTGCACTTGGCCATTAAAATAGAAAGAGATAAATGGTTAAAACTGAAAAAGAAACATACTGAGAAAGAGATAATAGTACAAATGTTATAGGAAGGGAAATGTAACATAAATATATGTATGTTTATGAATAATGTAATTGAGAAGTGGTCTGATATAATCAGAAATACAAAAGCAATTATGTAATTAAAAAAAAAGAGGCATCCTCCCCACCCCGTGTCAAGGCGTAGCCCGTACAGGGGTTTAATTAATTAGAACTGTTGTATATCACTAATATTATAAGCATTATGTTTAGTATTGGGTTAAAAATCACCAAATGAAATGTATCAAATGTGTAAATAAATCTTTTATAAATATAATTAGTTCGGGAACAATTTCAATAAATCTTGGCTTCCCGAAATTTTGAAAATGACGTTATTTTTTTGGATTGTTGCTGATTTTTCCGTATCGTGTTCCCCCCCCCCCCACTTTCCCAAAATAAAATTCATTGTACGCCCCTGACTCGAACTACAAATAAATAAACTGTAAAAGGGGGAAAATAAGGATGATTCCTAAAGATTCTGAGAATTTAGGACGTTTTGCCGTATTTAAATTTTTTTACAAAGTTTATTGAAGAATTTCTTTTTCTCTCTGATAGTGATTTTATTATTTCGATGTAACTATCGAAAATTACTTCAAAATTCTGATATCGCAGAAAATTATAAAATTGTTTTTGGGTGACGAAGGGGGATCTGGCTAACGCAGTCATTTTTGGCGAGGTAGTTTCAGTACATTCCTGATAACACAAATGACCTTCCACTGGTTTATTTTTATTTCGAAAATTCCGTGGAAATTTTACATAAAAAGCAGCATTTGAGAGCGTTTGAAATGGTTTTTGCAATTTTCCCTTTTAATTTAGATATGAAGTGTTATTTTTTTAAATGAAAAATTCTGCATGTTTATAAAAATTTGAATTAAAAACTGAAATGTTTGAATGTGCAAAAATGCATATTTCCAAAAAACTAAGCAAAATCTTTTACAACTATCTTAGAAAGCAACTAGTTAAGGAAAGAATTAAGATCTATATTGATTAGTTACAACTTACCAAAGTATAGATATTTTGTAAGGAATTGAAAATGAAATGAAAAAGAAAATACTTATTTGTTTAATAATTTTTAATTTTATAATTTAGAATCGCTCTCTTCTCACTTAATTATTTTTAACAATTTTGACGTAATCTTTGGTTATTCTCGTGACTTTCAAGTAAAGAATATCAAATAAAAATAAAAGTTTAAATTGTTAAATTTTTAAATTTTAGAAGTTTAAGGGAAAATTTTGATTATCTAAAATTGGTTATTAATAATGTTGATATTATAATACTTGGTGAAATTAATGTAAATTTAGGAGAACCAGAACTATTATCAATTTATGTCTTTTAATATGATTTATAAAGTAAGAGAAAACAAAAAAGATGGTGGTTTATTGGTTTACTAAGAAAAAACTTATGTCATAAAAGAAATGAATATTGATACAATTACTCGTGAAAATTAAACATGCACTGTAAGTAATATTATAAATGATTTTGAAATAACTTTATTAGCTATTGTCAAACCACCTAATACTAATAAAAAAGATTTCTTAACGGAATTGCAAAATATTTTAAACTATCTTATTCGTAATCTTGCAATGAATTTAATGAGCTGAAGACATTTTAACAAAACAAAATGAGAAACAAGAGCAGCACACGA
>JAFIDM010038401.1:0-10036 GCA_023159025.1 Thereuonema tuberculata | reverse complement strand
TGTTCAAATTACACAAATTTAGCCCAAATCACACAATATTAGTTCAATGTATGAGGTCATAATAATTTCCTTTATTTAAATTTAAAACTGCACAAGCTTTGTTAAGAGGCTTGTTTAGGGTTTTTTTTTATGGTCAAATACCTTTTGAGGTAGCCGAAGTGCTGCTCAAGGTTTTGAATTCCACATTTTGTTCTTGTTTTCAATTGTTGAGGGGTCATTCTTTCCATCTCTGAGTGACTAATTCTTCCCCTCGTTTGCCTTTTGAGTCTTGCACTGGCATAGTAGCTCTGGCTGGGGAGAGCTCAACAAACTCGAAACGTCCGTCCCAGTCTTTAGCTCCACTAAATTCTTATTTCAATTTAGACAAGTAAATAATGTGATTTAATTTTTTCAGAAAATAGAAAATTTGTAATGTTTATTTTATTTTATTTACATATTTTCCTTAGTTTTATTTTTTTTTAAATGACAAAGTAAAATTATAAAAAAATAAGGAATAATTATTTTCGAAAGGTAGGTGCTACGTTCTTTCTTGGATTTCTTGTTTATAAATGTATATATTTCTTGTTTATATTTGCAGGTTTGCATGGAGCCAGTAATATTATTTTCTCGAATGGCAACTTAGACCCATGGACAAGTGGTGGGGTAAGTATTTAATTTAATTTCTACATTAATAAATCAGATAATGCAAGGGTAATTTAGCATGAGATATTTTAAAGTTTAACACAGCATTCCGGAAATTCTTATAATAAAATCTGTATCATAATAAAATCTATATGTATTCATTCAAATCGTGAGAATTTAGCAGACATTGCATTTCTGTTTATTGCATTTGCTGGTACAAAGAAATACTCAGGTATTTTCTATATTTATTAAGGAATCACGGCATAGTAAGTCAGTGAAAAATCAAAGATGATCAAAATATCTTAAACGTTAGAAAATTACTGGAATTCTGTTAAGATTTTGGTTAATAATGTTGCGTTGTCTGGATATCTGAGAAAATAAATTGTTAAAAGATGAATATAAATGGATGTCGTAATCACTGCATCTGGAAGAAAACTTTCCTTGGTCACGTTTCATCTCTAGGTGTCAGAGACATCTTCAGAGCATGAAATCCTCTTTTCAACCAATTACTTTTCTTCGAGGAGGCTGTATATACCTACACGGCGTCAGGGTAAGTTCCTGGGGAGTACGATTATTTCCTGTTTAGTGGGAGGCTCCTGAGGGCTTTTGGATAATATCCCAGAATCCTCTTCTACTCTTGTCGACTCATGCTGGATGCATCAAAGGTGGTCTGTCGATGCTTCTGAGTAATTTCTTCAGTGTTGGGTACCAGGCTTTTAGAATTGGGTCTCTATATTCTCTATTGAAATTCTGGAACGTCTTGCTTATTTCTGTCTTCTTTTATTATCCTGGAATAATATCTTCACAGACTAAGATAAAGACTTCGTCACACTTCTTCAAATTTGTGAGAAGATGCTCTCTATTCGTGAATGTAAATGAATGTAAATTTTGTAAACGATAATTTCGATTAAACTGAAATACAGATACATTTTGGTTATAAATACTATAGTACGTTCACTATATCTGTGAAGGCACGTGACATATGTGATAAACGACTGAGCATTAGTTACTCCGTGTATTTCCGTTTACTGGTTTTGAACTAGGCAGCTGCTGAAAACAGATCTTTGTTCGTTTGTGCCAACAAATCCTTAAAGAATCAATGTAGAGGAATCATTTGGGATGTTTATTGTTATTTCAAGTCGATGTAAACAACGGGAGCAACCTACAACGACGTTCCAGAAGCGACCAAGCAAAAACCCTCGTAAAAACAGGAAATGATAGCGATTGGTTTGCTGTGATCACGTGCCTCCACAGATATAGTGAACGGACTACAGGTTATGACATCAGGTGCCTTCAAGATGGCTGCAGATTGCTTACTTCGGTGGAAGCGTTATTTATTTATTTATTTATTTATTTATTTATTTATTTATTTATTTGAGTCACTAATTGAATAGAGGCAAAATGTTTTTCTGAAATACTTTAATACTTCAGAAATATTGAACATTTAAATTTCAAAACACTATTGATTTTGAAATTCAAAAGTTTAGTCAAATGAGACTTTCCTTACCAGTTTTTTAACATATTAACACCATATATTCCTTTCGTTCCATTGCCATGTTTCATTTCCATCTGTCAAGACAGGTGCAAGCACAACACTGAAGTAACCATTCGATAAATATTTACGTATGTCTTAATTCCGTACATAGTGACCAAAAACCACCATTTAAAACATTATATATATTAAGGGCCGTGAGTCTGTCCATCTAGTACTGCAGCCACAAGAGCCCAAAGAAATAAACAACAAATGGTTAGACAGCCGGAAGGAGAGAAAGAAATCATCCATGCCGGTCTCGGGATTCGAACTGATATTCAGACAAGTCAGCAGGTCATGCCTCCACCAATCAGTTAAATAATCAAAAGTTGTACTACGCAAAATAAGTAAAATGTTTTGGTAAAAGAAGTGATTTCAAGCGTTTTTAAATTTCTTGCATTTGAGGGATCCAAAATTCTTTCAAAGGATAATATTAATTCCCTCTAAATATGTTAGTGTATAGAATAGGCTTATTTTCTTTCTTTTATTTTGGTTGGATGGCCGATTCAGCGGACCTTGTCCATTCCCCTTTCTCCCTGGAATTTTGAAGATGACCTTTTTTTTTTATTATTTAACTGCTGGTGGTCGGCTTCCTAACTTGGCTCACCCCAAAACAAAATCCTAAATACGTCCCTTTACTTATTGATCTTGTATCTTAACAAAGCACATAATATAAACACTATAGTACTAGAGATAAATTTGATATTTTTAAAACAAAAAGCTTAAAAAGAAAATCATTCAAGTAAACCCTTATAAGGTTTTTACCTTTATTGTAGTTACAAAACTGTTTTTGTTTCTTTTTGTAGGTGCTCACTAACATTTCATCCAGTTTAGTTTCGTTGTTGGTCGATGGTGGCGCTCATCACTTGGATCTGCGAGCTCATAATGACGCCGATCCGCCTTCTGTTGTCAACGTTCGAAAAATGGAAGTGAAACTCATTCAAACTTTCATAAATCAAGCCAGAAGGAATTTCTACAGGGAACAAGGTTCCAATGACCTCTAAATAAGATTAGGATATCAAATTTCAAGTTCTTCAAGCTTGGAAATGTTTAAAAACTTCAAAATCTTGAAAACGTGATTTCTTTTCTTTAGATGTAGTTATTGAATTATTAACTGAATAAATTTAAATGTAATGCAGTGCAAATGAGGGATTATTTGATTTGGAATTAAACATCTCAATTTAAATTTATAGTAAATACACAACCAAGCAACCACGTATACAATTTGCAATTTCCAAATGCTGGTATTGCTAAAAGTGACACTACTGTTGATTAAATCATTTATTTAAGTCGTTGTAATTCAAGAATCAAGTTCAATTTCCATCACTGAATATTTTAAATATCCTTTGGCATATAAATGGGCTTGCAAGAGAATTGCTGCCGCTCAAGCATTCCCAGTAACCCGGTATTGGCCACATTGGGTCGAGAGTATGATTTTCGTTCGTAGTTTTGTCCACTTGCCCATTTTAGGTGGCTAACTAAAACAAAGTCGATTTTTTTTTTCAAACCTCCAGGCCATAGGGAGTCCAATGAGATATGATTCGTGAGGCTCCGATTCTCGATTTGGGATGTGGATAGTGTTATAGATATAGGCAATACAAATGTACAGACACGGGAACACTAATAGCACCCCTCCCCGTCCGGGGGTGTTAAAAATTCATTATGAATGTTACGATTAATTTACAAATCGTATGGAAAGTAAGGGGAAGTGATGGAATCGCGTAGTTTTTATGACAGTGTCCTAAACGTTGATGAAATGATGCAGTTCTTCGACAACCAGGGCCTCTGGCGACGCGAAACAGCACTAATTTACAATAGCTGCAATTTGGACTAACTATTCTATATCAGTTCGAGAAATTTTTGTAAATTGTATGGTTTGTATTTGATTTCATTATTTGATACTAAATATTTTAGCAATTTACTGATCCATCGATTAATGCGTGGTTATTGTCTTCAATAAGAAACATATAACGATTCACATCTTTCTCAGCACTTCCAGTAAGCCTCATGACGTATTTATACCGCAGTAATAAGGCAAGCCTCCGAAAAAAAGAAGCATTGTTTTTTCTAATGTTATGTATTCTCTGCATTAGAATATTTTCAGGGTTTTTTTTTTTTTTATTTTCTTAAATACAACTTTTTTGGCATTGCCGAAAAGTGTTCTATTTCGTTAAGAATTTTAAGCAAAATTTGAGTAATTACTGTATTTTTAGTTTCCTTCATTTAAAAAAAAAAAATCCTTTCCATGCATGAATAAATTACATTGGATACTGAGATGCTTCAGAGGCGTGCCCAGGACTTTAAATGGGGGAGGGGGGACTCAACATGGTGGGTATTAGCCTTTCAACCAAAAAGAAAAAAAAAAAAACGTTGCGTCGTTTTTCCGGATGTGACGTCTACAGGCAAAAACAATAGATTTCCAACAAAAAAAAAAACAGGTCCATAATGCTAAATTTCTTTTATTTTCGGATGGAAAAAAAGAGGGGGAAGAGTAGAACCGCTTTCAAACACTTCCCCCTCCTAAGTACGACAGTGGTATGTTTCTTTACAAAAGATACTGTTGTTAAGAAGAAAAAAAATTCATTTGAAACAAAAATATAGAAAATGGCTACAGATGAAGTTAGGCCTAAGTTAAATGAATAGCTGTCACTAAAGACCAAAGACGATATTCAACACAGATACAGAAGGATTTCTAAATGTATTATTGACAACTGCGAACAACGAATTGATTAATTGTGATAATAACTGAACAATTCAAAGCAACAAAAATTAAATATAAATGGAAAATTTATTTCGATCATTTTTTTTTTAAGATTTCCACTTAAAAAATAAATAACTTATTTACGAAGTTATTTTATCTGTCTTTTACATCTCCTTCACTGTCGTACATAAAGAATTATCGGAGCAAATATTTGCCTGCCTCTGCAAATAGTAGTGGAAGAAATGAAATTTGGAAATTTTCAACTGATGGGCCTAGAGGCTCAAGTGGTCTAAGGCGCTTATCCACAATATCAGTCGGAGATTGAAATTTTTACCTGGTTATTTTTTTCTCCATATGAGGTCTTAAGGCACATCTACCTCTCTTTCAAATAGGTATCTCTTTTTTTTTTCTAAAATATCCAGGCGAATGTTCTGCTAATAATTCCACCTTTACTGTATTCTAGTTAGTCAAATTTTGAAGTTTCCCTGTACAGGCAAGGCATTATGTAAATCACTAGCTAAATTTTTCCTTTTCTTCTCATCTCTACACTTTTAAATAATCACATTCTAAAAAAAAATGCCCTCCTTTAATTATAGAACCTTGTCTTTTCTATTTTCTTGCTCCACTGGTCAATTCGTAACTGCCATTCTACAAATTATCTATTGTTCTTTTCATTCTTTGTGTACAACCATTTTCCTTAATTCACCGATTAATAATGAAGGATATAATTGTGTACTGAAGATACAATAATAACCACGACTTGTTTCAACTTCAAACAGAAGTTCGCTTTTTTTAAGTCAGGACTTATTTTTAATTTTGCAACGTTGCACAAAGTAGTGATCTCTGCAAATTCTCAATGAAAAAAAAGAACAATTATAAAACAAATTTCAGATATGTCCATTCCCACTTACAAAGAAGGCACTTAGAGCCTTCACAAGCACTTCTGACAAGGTACATAAGGTTACATCAGGAGTCAACAGATGGCATTACTTTACTTTCCTATCAAAAGGCATAGGAAAGTGCTAGATACTTGGTTAGAAACAAATCATTAGTGCCATCTGGTGTTCGAAAGGTAAAAAGACAGATTTTTGAGGATATTCAAGGTCTATTTTACACAACGTCCGCTTGGATTCCGCAGCTAAGATTCATTTCAGTTAATAAACTCAATCTATACATTCATTCTGCAAAGTTTCATTAAAATTTGAATTTTTTAGGGTTCGAGAGGTTTTCTTGTGAGTTGCATCCATTGGTGGCCATAATAATACAGGCTGTTGTTATGAGGCTTGTTCACTAGCACTACAAGCCAACTGCGCTGCCAACTGAGTGAATAATGATATTGAATATCAATTTTGTAATACTTTACAGCTATAATAAACTCTTCATGTACACTGTCCGGCCACTTTATTAGGTATATCTATCTAGCAGCGTCTTGGGCCTCCTTTAGCCCTCAAAACATCCTGAATTCGTCGAGGCAAGGATTCCACAAGATGCTGAAAACGTTGTTGAGGTATTGTGTACCATGCAGACATGAGTGTGTCATGCAGTTCCTGACGATTTGATGGAGGTGTTGGCCTGGAGCGAACAGTCTGTTCCAGCTCATCCCACAAATTGGTCAATCAGGCTGAGATCCGGGGATTGTAGCAAGGAAAAGTCATCGTCATGTTCCTCAAAGCATCTCCTAGTGATGCGGGCTTTGTGAACCGGCGCATTCTCCTGCTGGAAGTAGCCATCTGCAAGAGGATAAACTGTTAACATGTACGGTTGCTAAGCTATGATGTTACGTAAGCTCTAGCATCCTGACGTGCCTCCAGAGGTATCAATGGACCCAACATCTGCCAGGAAAACATACCCCACACCATGACACTGCCCCTACCGGCTTGAAGAGTTGTTGTGAGACACAGCATTTGTGCGCAGAGCAGGGGTGTACCGTAACTAATAAAGTGGCCGGATAGTTTATCTCTCTACTGCTTACTGTTATTTTGTTATTTATAGTTTCTCTTTACTGTGAAAATAATAGGAGAAGTAAAAAGTAAAGAGTTTGTCGCTGGATGGCGTTAGTGAGCCATAAGTCACGATGTAAACGTCGCATCTGGTCAATCTATACTGCACCGTAAAGGTGACATAACGCTTTACAAAAAGTTCTTTGACAGTTTTGTGTTTGGTGAAGCCAGTTGTGTGTTAGAGCGTTCCAAAATGGAGGTAAAAAAAGAGACAATTCGATATATTCTTCAGTACCACTACGATCAAGGTGAAAAAGCAGAGCAGGCGGCCAAAAAAATTTGTGCTGTTTATGGACCCAATACAGTATCGAATGCAATAGCAAAGCGGTGGTTTCAAAGATTCCAATCTGGTACTATGGACGTCGAAGATAAGGCACGTTCTGGTAGGCATATCGTCGAAAATGTCGATAAAATCATAGAATTCGTCGAGTCGGACCGGCATGCGAGCACTTATTCCATTGCCCAGGAACTGAAGATGAGCCAGAAAACCGTTTGGAACCAATTGCATAAAGCTGGTCTCACGAAGAAGCTCGATGTATGGGTGCCACACGAATTGACGCAAAAGAACCTTTTGGACAGAATTGATGCCTGCGATTCTTTGCTGAAGCGTTACGACATCGACCCATTTTTGAAGCGGATGGTGACTGGCAATGAAAAATGGGTCATGTACGAGAACAACAGGCGAAAACGATCTTAGAGGTGGTCCAAGCGCGGTGAGCCGGCCCAAACGATCGCCAAGCCCGGATTAACGGCCAAGAAGGATTTACTGTGTATTTGGTGGGATTGGAAGGGAAACTATGAGCTGCTCCCATCGGGCCAATCCCTCAATTCGAACCTATACTGTCAACAACTGACCAGATTGAAGCAGGCGATCGACGAGAAGCGGCCAGAATTGGCCAATAGGAAGGGTGTTGTGTTCCATCAAGACAATGCCAGGGCGCACACATCTTTAACGACGCGCCAGAAACTCCGAGAGCTTGGATGGGAGGTTATGTCGCACCCGCCGTATAGCCCAGACTTTGCTCCAAGCGATTATCACCTTTTCAAGCATTTGCAAAATTTTCTTGATGGTACAAAACTGGCCGCAAAAGAGGCTTGTGAAACTGAGCTGGTCAATTTTTTTACCAATAGGGACGAGGACTTCTTCAATCGCGGAATTATGAAATTGCCTTCAAAATGGACAAAAGTTATCGAACAAAACGGCGCATATTTGATCTGAATCCGATAATCCTAACTTTGTTAATTTCATCGTTGAAATAAGAGAAAAAACACTCAGAACTTTTTACTTATCCCATTATAACATACTGTTATGGTAATTTGCTGCCAAGTTAGAACTCGTTTCATCTCCAACCCATGCTTACAAACTGTTTTCATTACCTTAGCTACCTCTTTGTGCTTTTGCTTGTCTCTTATAAGTGTTACCAGATGTTTATGCCCAAAGAAACGGAAAATTGTTCAAATACAAATCTCAAAATGAACCTCCATATTTTCTGGTTTTTAAAAATTTAGTTGTTCAATCAAATAAATAAATAAATATCTCCTCACCAATACACATCCTATTTCTGTAACATTCTCAAAATTACTTCCCGTTTTTAGTAAAGTATCGTATCAACTACAAAAAAAAAATTACAAAATATATGCATTGGATAACCTTTGAATAAGACCTCAAAACCTCTCAATTACAATTCATAAGTTCCACCACTATACCGGTGATTCATAAAGTACTGGAAAGTACTGGCGGTTTTCACCGCCCCATATCTTTTAAACTACTGCTCATAAAAATCTGAAACTTTTATATAAAATCATCAAACATATAATAGTTATATTTCATGTTATTATTTATTCATTATTATTGAAATTCATTTTATTTGCGTTCAAATACCCCCAATATATATGGTATATTTAAATAGCTGTTGTGATGTTGTTTAAACTCTTAAAAGTCTGGATCCAGTATTCAAATGATACAGAAGCCTAATTATGAAAATTTAAACTAAATACTTTTGTCATTAATTCCTTTGTTTAATTGAAAAAAAAAAAAAAAAAAAAAACTATTTTTTTTTTAAAAGGCATTCTGACAAATGACTTTTTTGGAAGATAGTCGAATAATTTTTTGGGATAATAATTTCGATATATCGGGGGTGTTTGAACGCAAATAAAATAAATTTCAGTAATAATGAATAAATAATAACCTTGAAAATATAACTTATATTTATGAAAACCACCAGTACTTTCCAGTATTTTATGAATCACCCAGTATAAGGTACATGCGCCAAATAAGGCCCATCCTTCATTTTATCAATAGAACGTTGACAATTTCATAAGTTATGTTTCAGACAGGTCCCTGCTTCTAGCGGCTACACCGAAAATTAGGTCATTGAAGTGGACTATTCCACCATGTTTGTTTCAGTTGAACAGTAAAAGTCATCCGAAGCTTTTGTCGTTCCTATTTCCACTTAATTTGATAAATCATCTGCATTTTTTGGCAACTTAACATACATGAACATGTTTTATGTCATTTTAAAGTATATAATGAGTAGAATAAGATACTGTATTTGATATTTTCCAGTTAATGCGCATTTAAATACTTTTTTAATAAAACAATGAATGAAAGCGTGAGTTAACAGGGAGCTCCAAATAAGGCCCTCCGCTGATGACCAAACAAGGCCCATGGGCCTTATTTGGAACATCAATGGTTTCTTATTATGAGCCTAATAAGCACATTTTGTAACAAACTAATTATATGTAATGAGAAAAAATATAAAAATAATCATCAAAGTTAGTTTTAAATTCACGATTTTATAAATTAATTATTAATTTGCAGCTTAATATTTTGTTAAGACCTAAATTTTGGAAATTTAGTCCTGACAAAATTTTGGTTATTGTTATTTGAAACATTTATATTACTAAATATCATGGGGAAATCTTTTGAAATAATCCTTTCGTGACGAGTTTTAAGATTTTACAACTTAGATTGAATAGGTTACCTAGGTGAAGTAGGAGAAGTTTGTTTTTCTGAGTTAGGAAATGACTGAGCTTTTATTAGAGGGATTTGAGGAAGTGAAAAGTTAAGAAAGTTAATTGATGATATTAACGTGTGATAAGAAACTTTCTTGCAAATGAACAGCCAAACACACAATTTTAAATTAAAACTTTACAACAAGATAAAATTTAAATTACATACGT
>JAFIDM010038400.1:0-10037 GCA_023159025.1 Thereuonema tuberculata | reverse complement strand
TTAAATTTGTTAAAGTATAAATTATGGTAATAATGTATTTGAAGTAATTGTTTTAAAAATTTCAGTATGGTATTAGATTATATTGGTAATATCCTATTTTATTCACATAGTTTAAAATTGGATAAAATGAATTAACTCCTAATTTTGTATCTTCAGTTTTCTAAGGTCAAAACCTGACAATGTAATTTTTTTTTAAATTGTAGATGGGTCATTTTTAATAAACGGGATTTTTTCAGGGTAACCAAAAAAGCAAAAATTAATGAAGAAAAAAAGTAATTTTCTTAGGCTAACTTTACAGTGCAAGATGCATAGAATGATACTACGTTGCAGGCTGTAAAAGATTTTTACAAATAAGGTCATAAAATGGTAATTAAAATTGTAAGCACACAGGGGAATGACAATGATTCAAGTAGCTACAAGTAACTGTGTAATCTTTTTTGTACTAAGCACACTAACAAATTTCACAAAAAGCCATTTTATTACAGTACTTAAAAATACAAACATGGTGAAGTTTTAAGTTTAGTCGCTTACGATACTTCAAATTATGATTAGGCCTATGTCATTTGTATTAACTATATTGTCGTGAAAATTTTTGAAGGTATGGCAAAGAAGTAATGACTTAGATTATAATAATTTGATAAAAAAATATGTTTTCATGAGATATATAATCACAGAAGAGAAGAATATAAGAGATTTTTATATTGTTAGGTGTAAACGCTTTGGAAAATCTTCTTAAAGAGAAAAGAAACCGTGTATTTTTAACTGGAACACATGGTTCACGAACATACGTGTTGGTGCTTTAAGGAAATTTATCAGTACCAAATTCGTATCATATCTAAATAAAGAAAACAAAGTTTTAAAAAAAGTAGTTTCATTGAGATCGAATACTTCTATTTTCGCTTGTTTTCCCCAAAACACAGTCATCATTGAAAAAAAAACATCATAAAATTCGTTCTAGTCAGAAATGGACTTAAATTTCCATTCACATGTATACTTAAAACGATTAATGTTTCTTTACACATATGCTTATATGCTTATCATGCTTATCACGAAAATGACCACTAAAATCTCAGATTAACTCTAGTTTCATAGAAATGAGGGGGGGGGGAGAATGAGTTAGTGCTAAGAATTCATTTTGGCTGTCCTCAAATTACCGTGGAAATCCCACATAATGTTAAACAGCATAGCGCTTCTAATCGTCTTGCTTCACATAATCATTCATATTGCTTTGCTTCAAGTTAGTTTAATTTGTGTGTACCGAACTAAGTGATATTCAATACGTCCCGCAAATGTCTAAACATGTCTGACAATTTTTGTTGTATTTGTGGACAGGAAACTTTAAAATCACAAAAGCGAACAATAACATCAACCATTAAGAAGGATCACCATATATAGTTTGGTTACAAAATCGGTAACCAAGACAAGCTCTGAGGCCCTCATATATGTTGCATATCTTCTGCCACAGGTTTTCGTTCGTGATTGGTCGTAAAAGATCGTCAATGGGCTTTGCTATTCGGATGACACGTAAATGATTTTTATTTTTGCATGACAACTCCCTTAAACATGGTATTTCAAAGAAGAAAAAGTCAGCTTTGACGTATCGTAATATAAGATCAGCTATCGTAATGTATCCTAACATAACGTCCAGTGCCTCATGGAGATGGACTACCTGTTCCAATCCCACCTGTTTCTTGTACAGTTCGTGACGAGGATAGCAGTGACTCTAATGCTTCTCCATCATCTTCTAAACCAAGTACATCGAAAGATCCTGATTTCCAGTGTAATGAGGAGTCTACGCAGCAACACAACGTAACACAGTGTGAGTTGAATGATCTGGTAAGAGATTTGGAATTACCTAAAGGTTAAGCAGAACTTTTGGCATCTAGATTGCAGCAGTGGAATTGTCTTGACCAATGGTAAATGTCAGTGTGTTCCTTGAACGTCACACTCCATTCCCACCATTTTTCACAAAACAAGATAACTTGATAACAAAATAACGAAACAATTCACTACTCCTTATTTTCTTCATAACTTCCAATTCTATATTTCAACCCAATTAAGGGACTTCTTCAGGAAAATATAAATAAAAATACATAAATAAGAGAAAGAAAAAACATCCTCTTTCTCTTTAAAATCATAATCGAATAGATACAAAGCAATAATCAAAAATATACAAAGCAAAATAAAATAATTAAATCTTTTAACATCTAACATCCAATAATCATTGATAACAAATGAATTGTAACCAAAACATAATAACAATCAATAACAATTAAAACAATTAACAGTAAATGATCAAGATATGGGCTCATTTTAAAGTCAAGAAATCTCTAATCCTCTTGTTATGTAATACAGATTTCTTAAAAATACTTAAAGAAACCGCATTTACTTTAAGTGATTTATCTTTGTTTATGCATATACAACTATTAATAAGACAGGATTCTAATTTGAAGCGCTTAACTTCATCTTTAACATTGAACACGTTATGCACTATGGGATCAGGGCAATGGTTTTTTCTCATGCAATGTCGCGCCCATTCTGAAATTTTTTCATCTCTGTTTTGATACGCATTGGTGTGTTCGTTGACTCGTTCTCTCAACGTCCGGCCTGTGCTTCCAATGTATATGTCCTTACAATCTCTGCACTGTAGTGCGTATACCACCCCCATTCTACTTAATTGGGAATTTTCTTTTCTAATTCTCTTTTTTTTAAATAAAGTGTTCTCTTTGTGGAATATTATGTTAGTCTCGTTACTGCTACATACATCTTTGACATGTTTGTTTATTTTTAACCCTATTGGTAAATTTATACATTTCACAAAATTCTTTTTAACTTGATTGTTGGATCTAATAAATTTTCTCTTTCTAAAAAATTCTCCAAATGTGTCATCTATAAATTTGTTAGGATATTCATTCATTAATAGAATCTTTTTGAAGTCTCTGATTTTTCCTTTCCAAATTCCTTTATCATGGGTATAATTGGTTATTCTTCTCAAGTTTCCTTTGATTATCTCTTTCTTAGTGGATATTAGGTGGTTCGAATTGTAATTAAGTAAATGATTGCTATGATGAAGATAACTTGATATTGCGCTGTGATATTCAAGATCTTATGACAGCTCGGAAAATTGTCTATAAAAGTGATGAATGGAGATTGTTCATAGATTCATCAAAGATAAGTCAAAAGGCTGTTCTTCTACACGATAGTAACTTGTTTCCATCTGTACCACTTGGTCACGTAGCCTACATGAAGGAAATCTATAACAATATGAAGCAACTGTTAAGCAGAGAAAATTATGAGAATTTTCAAAGATGGAACAAAGGTACCAGGGAAAGTGGAGTGAATCGATATTAGCAAATTACTGCTGGACACTCATCAGAGAATCACCAACAGCAGAATACAAACGTCAGCCAAAGCGATTGCGCCTTCAGAGACATTCCTCCGAGGGGAAACATTTAGGTAAATACATGATTATCCTTTTAAGGATAATTATGATAAGTTGTGATATCTAAAAATCTAGAGGTAAACATGCATTTTAATGGTCATTTTCGTGTTTAACACACTGAAGAACATACAAATCAACTATTTTCATCAAAGATACACCCAAAAAGTTTAATTTTGTTGCTTAGTGTAATCAACCACATACAAAGTCTCAAAACATAACATTTTCATGAAAATAAATCTAAGTTTTGTGGCTTCATGTTGTTTCTCTCTGGCTTTCTTCAATCCTTATAAATTTTAAATCCTTTCGCAGTTTCTCAAGATAATGTTTTTTTAAGTTCTAAGTAGTTAGTATTCCAACCACTGCATCGTCGATCTCTTAGCTGTGTGCAGTGAGAGGATGGCGTGACCAGGTGTAGACTGGCAACGAATCGCGGTTAGACGAACACAGGTTTTGACTAGAAACAGATAAGCATTGTATTGCACTATGGAGAAGCACTCGTGCAAAGAGCACAAATCGGGATTTCATTGTGAAGCGTCACACCGCCAGGATTGGTGGCGTTGATGATCTACAATTGTAATCAGGAAAATGTTGATGTTGCAGCGGTACTTTCTGGGGATTTTGCGACCTCATGTCCTTTTTTTAATTTAGAGGCTATGCTCATTTTCCAACAAGATAATGCCCTCCCCCATATAGGACTTTTTCTTTGGATTGCCTTCGTGCTTTTATATACCGTTCGTTAGCCCACTAGATCTCCAGACTTGTAGTCCATTGAACATGTGTGGGATCAACTGGGACGTCAGCTTCCATCATTAACAGGTACGGATGATCAACAAGCGATGCAACAGCTATGGGTGGATTTTCCTCAGGATGCATTAGACATATCTATGACTACATATCAAGTCGTATCGTCGCATGTATCCAGACTACGCCCCGACACAGTACTATAGGGACTAATGAAGTGTTTTTCCCGAATAAACGGTCCATTTGCTCTGATATTGCAAGCTGTTATTTACATCAGACTCTTTGTTTATGCCAAGTGTTATTCGATTACGGGAAAAAAGAGGAAATCTCCCATCATGCACTAAACCAATTCATGCTAAACAAAAACCAATTCATGCTTCTTATTTTATCAGGGAATCCACAATAGCTATTTCACCATTATTTCAGCTAGATCGGAGTGCATGAAAGGCAAAACCTAAAACCGGCACCCGGCTGTGGGATCCAACAAAACACAATTATAAAAAAGAATATAAAACATAATTTCTAATAAAGATCTTCAACTCAAGGGTACAAAGTGACATGAAATTATAAATAAAGCACTATAAAAATATATTCATGTTCTCCGATCTTATCATTGAGGGTTAAAATGTAGCTGAAGATCCACAATAATGGTGAAAGAGCTATTCTAGATTCCCCGTCAATGACAAAAGTAGAAACATGAATTGGTTTTTGTTTACTTTAGTTCATGATGGGAGATGTTCCTTATTTTTCAACAATTCCTCTGCACCTTAAACTTCTTTTCTTATGATCACAATTACGATTTAAAGTATATTTAAAATAATTGCTTAGTTTCATTGAAAATGTAAATATAATAAACAAAATTTTTAGATGGTATTTTAAAAACGTCCATGCAGAAGAAACGGCTGAGTTGAAAAAAAAAAAACCACTAATACAAGTCATAAATGATGTGCAGGCGTGAAGCATCTCTATTTTTTTCCTAACTGTAATAACTTCTAAAAATGTTCATTTCATCTATCTTTTAATCTGCAGTGGTGAAAAAATATTTGCTTTCAGAATCAACAATTTTACAAATTGAAAAAAAAACCTGATAATTATACAAATTATAGATATAGATGTTTAATTCCAAATTGCTTAAAATTGATGATAATAATAGTTGCCCAAAATCATACTAAATAATAAAAGCCTGAAAACAGATCGAATGAGAGGCATTAAGTAATGGGGATTGGAAAGATAAAATAGGGATAGTGTATAAGCTATTACTTTCAGCCACAGTGAACGTTGGCAAAGTCCATCTCTGTGAAAGCTCCCGTTATTAAAATGACGCTGATTCACCAATAGGATTTCAAGCGAGGAAATTCTCCCATGTCTTTAAGTTCTAACTCTTTGGGCATTGGGTCACTGGACTTGAACAGCAACAAATGGAACAAAACACTTCTGAGTTCATGTTATAGCAAAGTAATCTACTTGTAACCACACAAATGAAAGCCGATGCACCTGAGTAAATACAACTGATTTAAATACAATAATTAATTTACAACGACTACAGTTTCTGATACACAACGGAGTACCTATTATCAAATAAGAATTTAACATTAAAATTACGACTATAAAGACTATGACAATCCCACAATGCCTCCGGGAAATTCCCAGATTTCACAAGTCCTGCAGATGACATTGTCTCCAACAGCGCCGCTGTTGGCAGAAAATGCAACCAGGTCGTAAACAAACAGAAATGCTCATCAATAGAGATCAGGCCGTTTGAAAACCTTCAGATGTTCATGGATTTTTTTTTAATTTTTCTGTTTTACATGAAACAAGGTGTGAACAGATCTGCAAATATTGTTGGGTGTTTCCGTGGTGTCTGGTTCGTTTGAATAAAGAAGCCTTAGATGTGTTGGGTTTGAATGGAACTCTGAGAACTCGTAAGAACTGTACGGAACTCAACTGAACTGTTTATTCTGGGATTACATCGGTATTTATAGACTATGTACAACTGATTTGATTGGTTGTGGCGTTTACAATTTATTGGTTGATTTTAATGACATGTGATCACAACGGGTTTTTAAACCATTGTGATTTAAATAAAGTGAATTAAAGAGACGCCACAACCGTCAAGAATTTAAAGATAAACAGATTAATAGATAAATACAGAAAATTGAATAATAATGATTAGAACACTGAAAAACGGAATAACTAAAATACAAAGAATAAAATTATGATAAAAACTATAAAATAACTACAAAAATCACTACAATATATGCAATATTAATATATAATATATTTATTAAAATGAACAATGCACGTAAAATCTTATTAATTCTAACACTTTGAGTTTTTGTTGTAGCAAAATAATCTACTGGGTTATTCGTGAGAATTACTTGTTTATTCCTGCCTAGTTTTCATAACAATACTGATTAGAAGAAAGCTAGAAAGTCATGTTGAATTAATTTCATTTAACATATATGGGAATTTGTAGGTAATAAGCTGAAATGACGATAAACATTTAAAATTGAATTGCAGTTACTGTTAGTTTTCAAAAAGCAGACCCACGACTGGCGGACGATTTTACTTCGCAGAGGGGTGATACGCTGAGATGGGCACTTTCCTAAGAAATTCTTTTCGCTTTAAGAAAAAATAAAGGAGGAGCATTTCAGCAATAGTATTTATTCTTTCCATAATTCTTGAAAAGCGCAAATAGAACGCAGCTACTCTGATAACTCTGATAAAAAGTAAACAACCCCTATTTTGATGAAATCGAAGGAGACCTGACGCATGCGCAAATGCCTTGAAGGCTCTCGTAAACAAAACCGAACAGTAGTCTTTTGAATATTGTGAATGGACTTATTATATCAGCATGGATAAGAGTAGTTATATAAATACATTACTATCGCTACCAATGAAATGATATATACTTCTTCATGGTCTGGAATTGTTTTAAAGAATTCAAAGATTTGCAATTCTATTTTCTATTATAATTTATAGTTCGGTCCTAAAGGAGAAGTGGGATATGATATTACACAAACCCTCCCCCTAGATCTCCATCCCTTATGTCCCTCATGCCACCTTCTGCCGTAAGTAGGTTTACCATATTTTTTTTGGTCCAACCCAGGACATTAGCATATTTTTTCAGGTCTTTTTTCAGGACTGTCCGGGCTAATCCCGGACATATGGTAAGCCCTCTTTTACTACGCTCCTAACGGAAAGAAAATACATCTTAATCTCAATGTTCGTAGTCTAAGAAGGCTCCAAATAAATCAGGGATATTCTATAAATTCAAATGTGATATTTTCAGTTATTAATTGTTTATTTAAAAAAAAGTTAAGTGAAAACATTCTTTTCTCATTAATAAGTCTTTAATGAAGGCAATTAATTTATTTTATAAAGATTAAATACAACAAAAGAAAATAATAAATTTCCTCATGAGAAAAAAGCAACCGTTATCTACCTTATATAATTAGCTAAGTTCGTCTGTCTGTCTGTCTGTCCGTAACTCGATAGAATCCCAATCATACAGCAGCGTTGGAACACGTCACGCATGACGTCATGCCCATCGAAAAACATGGCGCCCAGATAAATTGCTGTCGATTGAAATTCACGGACAGCGATTACAGACACAATTACATATATTTCTGAAATTCCTTCACGCAGAAAGAAAGTTTATATGTAAATGCATTAATTTATTGCGGTAGAATTTTACAGAGCGTTGGATAAACCTCGTATTTGCAATTTTAAACTGCAACAATCAACTCGATAGAATCTCAATCATATCGGAGCATTGGAATACGTCACGCATGACGTCATGCCCATGGAAAAACATCGCGCCCAAATAAATTGCCGTCGATTGAAATTGACGGAAAGCGTAACGAATTTAATGAAATTTGGCATTCTTACTCAGTTTTTTACTCTGATTTTGAAACTCAAAACCATTTTTACCGTAGAAGCTTAGTTCAAAAGTTACCGCAGTATTTAGATTACATTTACTTTATATTTGATAGTTGATAATAAAATGATTTTTCAGATTTTTTTATGCCTGTCGTCCGACAGGCTTTGCTGCTAGTAATTTATAAATAGTGATATAACATATTTTAAAGTTGACTCAGTTATTCTTTTTTGAAGATTATATTATACTACTGAATATTACAATCTTTGGAAATATTTAGATTTGTAAATGAAATTCATTTAATTTTTTAACAATTTCTTAGAAGTTCTTTATGAAATTTGTCGATGATTTTAAATTTTTTAAAATCTACAGATATAGAAAGCTATACGTTTTTTTACCTTCTATTTTTAAAAGAGAATTTTTTAGTTTCTCTATTTTATAAACGACAGAAGAAGATCAAATATCTTCCGAAAAGAAAAGTCTAACTAAGAAAAGCAGTGAATTGTTTGTTATAAATGTTAACATAATTTTAATGTTTGTTTATGGAAGTTCTTTCCACCATTTATATTAACGAGTTATTACAATACACGTAAAATATCATTTATATAAAATAACAAAAAAAAAAAGCTCAAGAATTTCATCAGCTACTTTTTTTTTCCAATTTCTTTGCTAGCATTTCATTTCTTAATTTTCATTGTTCTCAATTGAAAACGAAGTCAATTTTATTTTGTAATATTTGATGAAAAAAAAATACCAGTGAAATTTATAATTTCTATTCTCTTTGAAAAGTTGCTTTTTTCGATTTTTTTTTTTGATTTATTTTAGTGTGAGACTGCTTATAAATTTATTATTTCACATTGTTTCGGTTATTATACTGAAGCAGTCTTTTCATTATTTGAAAAAAAAGAGAATTTCCAAGTTGCAATCCATGTGACATCATGCTCAAATAGAAAATATCGCGCTGCCTACTACGCTGCGATTTGAAACCCTCTGGAAAAATATTTTCTCTAAAGCTTTAATAATCACTTCAGGAATTCTAATGTAATATTGAAAGCAGATTAATTTTCATTGTTGAAAATCGAAACTCATTAAAAAATTCTAAACATTTTGTATAGGGTGCTCGCTTTCGCTACAACATGTGTTGACAGCATTTATAGTTTTATTTCAAACATCAACTGATCTTTCAATTCTTGAAGCCATCACAAAAAATTCAAATTAACAGAATTCTGAATACGTTTTTCTAAAAAACATTCACAGTATATTCAAGTATTTATTACTTTTACAACTGTAAACCAATATCATCTATTTAATTGGACAATTAGTAATTTCATGGTCATTTATTCATTCGAAACAAATAAAGTAAAAACGAGGCTTATTAGTTCAAAGCAGAAATCAAAATTGAAATTTACTAAGAAGAGGAACGAATTCAAGTAAACCTCTTTTAAGGTTGTTGAAGTATAATTTATGGTAATAATGTATTTCAAGTATTTTTTTTTAAATTTCAATATAGTATTAGTTTATATTGGCAGTATTTACTTTATTCGTAAAATTGGATAAAATTAATTTATGCTTAATTGTGCATCTTCATTTTTCTAAGGGCAAAACCTGACAATGTACTATTTTTAAATTTTAGAAATTGTTGTGAAAATTTTCGGAGGAATGGCAGAGAAGTAATGACTGAGATTATAATCTATATTACTAAAATCTTTTATTTCTCTCTCTTTCTGTCTGTCTGTCCGCGCAATTTGCTGTGTGAATGGAAAATAGAAAAACAATTAAACGTCCTCGACATGAATCGAACCTGCAACTTCTAATCGGAAGTCAGACGTCTTATCCATTAGGCCACCAGGACTACAACTTTAAATTGAATTTTTTTGGTCTTATGTATTCCTCTCCTTCTCCTATATGAATAAATTTCACACGTTGATCAAGCAGCATGCCGCTGATGTGAAATTGATCAACAAAGCTGTTGTG
>JAFIDM010038398.1:0-10040 GCA_023159025.1 Thereuonema tuberculata | reverse complement strand
TTCCCTTCGAAGAAATGAAAGAAATTTGGATATAGCTGAGGGAAAAAGAAGAAATTAACGATGATATGCTGATTGATGATTATCTTTCACTTGATTTTGAAGTTGAGACCTCGGAAACACTAACTGATTCGGATATTTGGGACAGTGTGGAAAAATAAAAACGATACAGCTATAAATTGCGGTGAAAATGATCCAAATGAAAATGATCATGATGCAGAAATTAAAAAAACCTTTATATGATGAAATGCTAAAATCATTTGAAACAATCCGACGCGGATTACAATTTGAAGAAAATACTGAAGGGGTTTTTAGTGCATTGCAAAGATGCTAGACATACTATGAGCGAAAACACTTTTTCAAATAAAAGCAATCTCAGATAAAATTAACAGACTTTATTAGTGAAATTTAAGCATGTGGTAATGTACGCTTTATGCCATTAAATATTATTACTTTTTTTAATAATATTTAGTGTTTATGTATTTTATATCTGTTTTATGTAGTTGAAAGTAATTTTAAAAGGTGAATCTCTATTTAACGAATTTTCCATACAACGAACTTTTTTTCGGGATTTAGCGACTTCATTAAATAGAGGTCCGACTGTATTTAGATTTTCATAGGTTGATTTCCATTAAAACTGCAAATTTCAATCTTAATTTATTTAATCTTAATAACTGAAAATTAATGATATATAACTCTAAGTTTCCCGAGCTAATATTAGAATTTTGAGTAAAATGATTTTTTAATTTTTTCTTCACAACAAAGTACCCGCTGCATTCCTAAGGATTTGCTTAAGAATAAAATCCAGAAATTCCGCTAGGAGCCGCTAGGCGAGAGAAGAAGCAATACTCTACACATAAATGCTTTTATATTTTATGCTGTTAATAATTTAGTCATTTTATTATTAATATATATTTACAGTAAAATATTTAAGGTCTTGAATCATCATAACTGACGATTATTTTTGGCATATTTTATTTAATCAATATTTTAATTGTAATTATAAGTTTAAAAGGTCACTTTCTATCAAAAGGATGCATCTAAATTCTTCGCTAGGAGTTATATAATCCGCGTAAACAACTTCAATATTCTTAAAAAATTTTCACTGTCATTTAATTGAAACAAAGGATAAAAACAGCACTAACTATTCTATCACTAGTGATAAGAGACCTTTTGATTCTCGATACTATGATGTTCCGATATCGGCTCCGATTTGAAACTGTCTTATCATCATGTTCGCCCGCACATAAAGTTAATGGAGTGGGAGGAAAGAGAGGACATTTGCCCTTCTTTGAAATTTTCAAAATTGATGTGAGTCATATAATTTCTTCTCGTATAACACAGATTTTTAGAAAATTGTATATTTATTTAAGTTCAGTAGCCTAATAGTTTTATATTACTGCTATGTAACTTCAAAGTTGCTGTGTAATTTTAACAACAACAACAAAAATGATTAATTACTAAGTAATAAATGAGAAAAGCCTTTCTATTGGCTTTCCCAATAGCTTAGAAATATAACTTCAAAGCTCTACGTATTTTATTTACTTCTCTTTTGCTACCGAGTGAACTTTCCTTAATTCCTTAGTTTGTCTTTAGAAATAGTTCAGTTATCCTCATTGAATGAAGAATTATTACTTTTCTAGACATGATATACGTTATCCATATATTATAGCTATCATTCAGTCAGTATTTAGCCGTTTACAGATTTTCATTAGCTATGGTTGTCTTCTAATATACATTTCTTTTGTTTTATAATAATCAGTTTCTTTCAGCAGTTAAACTATCAATGCTATTTTGCTGTTATTAGATAAGGACATAGCTACTTCCTACCTGTTGCTAAAATTACGAATGATAAATCAATTACATATTTATATTACTAAACTTCATTTCCGTTTTTTTTCTGAATAAGAAGTTACATAAAGTTCTTTCTGTACTAACTCGAACTTATAATTTCAATAGAAAATTGAAAGATTAATCTCTACGTATATATGTAACCCTTTTTGAAGGTTTTGTGCATGTCCAAAACCGCTGGAGATGAAAACACGAAAGTTGTCATGAGTGCTCTTTGACAAAATTGAAAAGTCTTTGGTCGATATGATCCCGAAGAGGTGTATCAGTGGAGGGGACTGGTAAGAATTGTTCAACGATACTTATACGGGGTTTTCGGATTCCATAATAATATAATATTAATTTGTACTGATGACGTGATTGTTTATCAACTTGGAAAGGTTTTGTAATAGAAATGTGAAAGGGTTGTGAAGAAGTGGAGAAAGGGCTGGGAAATCTTATATTCTCTGATCTCGAAAACAATTTAACATTTCTTTCTACCTATCACAAATATTGGGGTTTGGTATTGGAGAAGGGGAGAAGCAGGACTCGCCACCCTCTCACCAACCTCTACCCACTCCCACTCCATCCCCGGGCAACGTCGGGTATTTTTAGCACCTTAATCTATAATTAATTCTGTCTTCAATGGAGTTACTAATAACTAAATCAAATTTTAATAACACAATATTAATCCAATTACTTAATTTTCATTCCTTGTAATAAGGTTAATTTCATATAATAATGGCAGATATTTCATTCCTACATATCATTAATCCTTCTAAAGCTGATGGCTTTCTCAAAATACTTCAGTCAGTTTTATTTATTTAAAAAATCCAGAAACACAGACTATAGAAATTTAATATCACGAGAACTACTTCTTTCAGCAAGACGCAATCAAATAGTTTCAAGTTAACTATTTCAATCTAATCTCATTGAAATTATTATTTCTTTTATGAATTGTGCTGCGAATAGGTGCAGAAAGCATAGTAATAAGCAGAATAGCAACAAGAAAATTAGGGGAAGCCAGTGTAAAATCATAAAGTGATTTATTTTACATTTCATTTAAAATTATTATCTTGTAATGAATATCTACAATGGATATATTTACACGTGCAATAGACTTAGCTATGATGAAGTCTGCAACAGTTCTTGAACTCAGTGCTATTAAAATAATGATAAATTCTTAGTGGGTATCGACCTGATACTTATCACCAAACTGGTTCTCAAAATATTTCTTTGAATATTTATAAATAACAATATGCACGCTTCTTAATAATAATAATAATAATAATAATATATATATATATATATAGTGATTGTATTACACGATATCTGCGCAGTTCTCACACGCGCGAGAGTTCACATCTAACGCACTGTAAATCAATATTAAATGTAAAAGGCTTTTCTCAATTTCACCTTTGTGAATAAATGCAAGCTTTCTCTATCCTTGTATGACAAAGTAAATCAATCGATAATGCAATTCACCTATGTGTTACATTTCTCACTACGGATCATTAATGATTTCTTTCACCTTAGTACGAATGCACTTTATCATTATAAGTTTTATAAAGTTATTGAATAATGGTTAATTTTAGGCTTTTCTATTAATTATAACCTTATGTGAATAAATGTTCTTCAACAATAGTACTTCCTAATAAACTATCAAAGTCCGATATACTCTGTCGGTATCTTTGTCGGCGTCGCACCCTCCAAAATGGAAGTAATTAAAATATTTCAATTACTTACAGTTTGTCGTCTCAGCTTCACCTTTCACCTTGGCGAAGTTGCTGCGATGACGAATCTTCGTAGTGCTTCCGACTGTCAGTTCTCGATGCACAATTAATGCTGGTTATTGATGAACACTTCACCTTATTTGGACCTTCAAATATAGCGCATAATTTCCACATGTCTAATTCTTGGTTCTCAGACTGCGTTGCGGAAAAGTACTTCTGCTTCGTATCCAATGAGGTCGGTTGTTGATATAACCAAATGAATTCTTCTTAATTCAAGTTCGTAAATAATATTTGGAAAACTTCAGCAGGAATTAAATTTACTTTTATATTTAATTCATAAACAGTTCTTAATAATATAATTACTTGTAGTAATTTAATTACTTCTTTACGTCACAGTCGGCTGTGTTCTTGATATTAAGTATTTCGTTTTATACGAATTAGTAATTGGAACAAATAAACGACTCTTCCTTAACTGAAATAGTCTTTCACTAAATCTCTAAGGTAATACATTAATTCTTTCGACAGTTCTTCAGATAATAACTGCACCGACGCACCTTAATTCCAAAATGGCTTAGTCCAAGTTTCGTTTCGTTCAGTTGTACTTGTTGATTTTTCGCCAATCTTCGACTTCAATTACAACAACGGTTTTCCTAATAAAAGTTGCTTCGTATTTCATAAATAAACTCGGATAACTTCTCGTGTTGATAACGCTTCGCAGCTGATTTCATTTCTCTTCATTGCACTTTCCAACACGAACACTTATAGAGCTGACTAACCTTGCATTCCCACTGCATACATAACTTGAACGCTTTGTACTTAGCTTTTAAAAAGAGCAGATAACATTGCATTCCAACTGCAGAGCTAACTTGAATGCAAACATCATATCCAGAGCTTTTAGAGCTGATTAATTTGTACACTTACTGCACACATTACTGGAAAAGTCCACACTCATGGAATCGTCAACTCTTCGAATCATTCAAACATTGAATAGCCCCAATGAAAAAAAAAAAAAAAATATCACTCCGTTTTATGACGTATGATAGCGCTACCTAGTCTCATCATTTGCATATTTAAATTAGGACTACCCACATTCACTTTGAGGGACAGAGATATAATAAATAAAATAATCTTGGAAGAAAAAAAAAATTCTTTTCAAGCAATTTAAACTTCATTTATTTTTTCCTTTCTTTACTCTGACTAATTAAATTATTTTAATAAATATAATTTAATATCCTACCAAATTATGGTAGGATAATTAATTTTCTGATGAACCAAATTTCTTTTCTCTATATAATTGAAAGTATTTCAGGAAATTATTGAAAAAGGTTACTTATGTAACCGTGTTTATTTATATTATATATTTTTTAATGTATTGGATTTATTCGATTTATCTGTAATTGAATAATTGCAGCTAATCCAATAAATCCTTTATTTTAATAAGTTCAGGTCGTTTTCGAAACTCGGGAAATTATTATTTACTTAAAGGATTGCCTTCTTTCTCACGAATACGAAGAAGATCCCTTTAAAATGTTGAATTTCAAATTAATTCTAAAGTTAATGCTTTTTTTTTGTGTCATTGATTTTTATTG
Source organism: Thereuonema tuberculata (assembly GCA_023159025.1). Classification (NCBI taxonomy): domain Eukaryota; kingdom Metazoa; phylum Arthropoda; class Chilopoda; order Scutigeromorpha; family Scutigeridae; genus Thereuonema; species Thereuonema tuberculata. The sequence continues at coordinate 4,894 of JAFIDM010038398.1, read as the reverse complement.
TTTGGAAGCTTATTCTTCCTCAATGCTTTCACAAAAGAAAAATCTAAGCAGGATTGGCAATTTAGTCTACTTCACAACTTTGGCATTTTTGAAATACATTTAGCCACGAGTTGATCGTTTTGGTCATTTTTACAATTTCGGTCAGCTTTCCCATTCCGACGATATGTTCATATTTACTTAATAAGAAAAATGTTATCATTCAGTAGGATTTCGATACAGGCAATGGTGAAGTTTTTTTTTTAGGAGTTCGCAATCAAAATTGCATTTTTAGAATTACTACCCTTAGAAAACAGAACAATCTTTTTCTTTTTTTAATGCACTAGATATTGAATTGAGTAAATTTAGTTTGAACTTTGACAGAAAATTGCAAAGAATTTTTTAAGTGACCTTTGAAATTCTTTAAAAATTGAGTGTTGACACAATAAAAAGAAGTAGCATAAAATTGTGAGCAAATCATTTACTTTGTTTCATATTTTGCAGTGTTTTATAGATAATTTCATATGCTTTTGACCATAAACATTTTCTATATTCTATGATAATGAAAATGTTTAGTAATAATGGAAGCAATTAATTTTTTTCTAAAATATCTAATCATCCGAATTTAATAATATAATAATTTCAGTAGAGCTGTTCCGGCAAAGTCTATTGGTTTAGGCAGTCTTTCAGGATGTGTCGGAACCTGGGTTCGAATCCCGTCACTGGGCTTAGATGTTACTTTGTTTCTCTTCAGTTTTAAAAAGTACAGCAGAGGAATGGGAAGCTGGTGCATTATATTTCAGGAACATCTTTCAGGCACAAGATCCATGGAAGCCTCAACCCACGAGATACGGATGAGTATGAGTGAATGATTTCAATTGGGCATTTATACAGAATACCAATCATTTTAACAGAAACTCTCTGTTTATAAGTTCTAATGCTATAGTTCCTCTTCAATTCACATCTTAGCCTTTTTGCAAAAATACTTCATCTACACTTCCTATTAAATAAAAATATATTTTAATTCCGAATTTTCGGAAGAACATTTTCTTTCTTCCTTTTTCAAGATTATCAGCTAATTCGAACTCAAGCTAATTCAATTCGGAAGTGAACCTACTTCCGTTTCAAGCAATGTTTGAAAAACAGAATTTCAGCTGTGAATTATCAAAGAATGAATCCGCCAAATAAACATTACTCAGTGACTAAGAAAGATGATTCACAGATAAATATAATGGACAGTTGAACTGAAATTAAAAATTACAAAAAAAAACCTAATATTGCGGTTGTGATGCCGTCGCACTTGTTGGAAGAGTTAATCAAAGCAAAATTATAACATAATAAGGCAACTAGTTTCGGGCAAAAAATTTTTATGCCCTTCGTCAAGCCAGGTTGGATTTAATTTAAAAAATGCTTCCTGTAACTGACGCCCGCTCTGGCGCGCAGGCGCGAATCAGCTCGGGTGGCTCGGAGATGGGGGTGAGTGGGAGGGTCCACTGTTTGTTTGGGGGACGGGTTTGCTGAGTTGTCCTTGTGTCTGTCGTTGGGATGTTGCTGGTTCGTGGGTGAGGCTGGTTTTTTCTTTTTGCGCTTTTTTAACCCATATTGTTCCATGTGTTGCACTGATAGGCATTGATTGTAACAATCGGGATCTGTTACGAATATTGAAGTGACAATCTGCTAAACTTCAATTTTACTCACAATACACATGTTGCCGTTGTTTTCCACAATAACTAACTGCTTATGAGAATGAATCGAAAAAATACTTATTTCCTTTTAGAACTAGCGCGCAATTTTGGCCAATTTGCTTCAATATTACGTGTTACAAATTTCAGCTCGATCAGTCAACTCCTTCCGGTTTCACCGAATCCCGAAATGTAGAATTTTTCACTGAAAATAGCTATTTAACGATTATTTTAAAAAATCTATGCAACAGATCTTTTTGGCGTTTGTATGGCATTAAATCCGAAGTAAATAAGGTATGAAAAAAGAGAAAAATAATTATAAGGAATAGTCGTCTCTTTCTTATGTAGCAGAACCCTAGAAAATGTGAAAGAAATGACGAAACATCAGGAAAACGCCACATCTGACATTCAGAGAGGATATTGATTACAGGAAAATATGAAAACATTTCCTTATGAAAAAAATACGTTCATAAACATTTCTGAAGCTCTCCGCTTATTCTCAAACACTTGAAGTACTTTTTGGAAATAGTTCAGAACTCACCACTAGGAGGAGAGTCATGGCTTTGTTGGCTACTTTAAAGTCCCATAAGGAAATCCCAGAATACGAAGAAAAGACATCTTATAAGATAATGAAAGAGTTGAATATATCAGATAAAATATAGAATAAAATGTAAAACTCCCGCACCAACCAGTCATTTTGTAGAATAATGATCTCTGACTCATAATAATTATAGAATAAAATAAGAAATCCACAAATTTAAACTTCACACAAAATTGAGAAAGTAATTTATAATTTATCTGATATTTTAGACACTAGTCTCTTGTCAATCCGGTCGTTCTTTGCACAGATGGGTACCAGATTAGCATGTGTGCCGGATTACTGAGAGAGCATAAAAGCTTCGTGCTTCATCAAATTTAATTTTATTTTAGTATTGTCCAATCACGTATATCAGCCCTTTACTCGCCAGAGCGCCAAGAATAGTCGATTTGTTTTGAAGAGGAGTAGATATATTTTTATTTTATTACTAGCTGTCCCCTGCTTGCATTGCAATGCCACTCAAAGATTGCGATGTTTGGGAAAATTTTTTGAATCAATTCGTCTGTGGTTGCTGTGATTTTTATAAAACTACATTGTTGGCAATTTGATACAATGTGTGGATTCATCGATTCCCATTTTCCCATCTAACAATAGTTTTGGTCTTCTAAGTCAGTTTCTGAACGTGTCAGTTTCTGAACTAAAGTCGCCATTGGTGACTTCAGACATGTATTTTATGATGACACGTTCAGAAATTGACTTTTGCTATTGCGTTTGTCCTGTCCGTCCGTCCGTCCGTAGTTGTCCACCCTAACAATTTACGAACGGAAGATCAGACGGAATTCCCCATCGTGTTCAGAGCCCCAAACAATGGTTCTACTAATACAGAAACCTTCGCCTGCGTGCGCACAACTCACCAAAGTTTCATGGCAATCTGATGAATGGTATGGGAACGCATAAGGGACAAACAAATAAACAAACATTCATTTTTGTATATTAGGAAATAAAATTTTTAACTTTTAATCAAAATAGTTAACTTTTAATCAAACTAGACAAACAAACCTCCCTCGAGAAGGATAGACTACCGTTTTTTGGAAATCGATTCTCTTTCTTCTCACATGCGCAGAAGTGTCGAGGTATTTCGTATCCGTTGTCAAACAGTATATGCAGTATATATTAAAAAAAAAAAAAGAGACAAAAATAGAATAATGTTAAATCAGTACGTACGACCAGTTCGCACTAAACTGTCTCGTTTAATGATCTTCTATATCAGTACAGTCAATTACAATGATCAGCACAGTAAACAAAAAGTAGAGAAGACCGGAGCTAATTGGCATAGATTTTGGTTTTTGATTTTTCTTTTCTTTTGTGCAATACTTAGAGAGATTTTGGTGAATGAGGTTTTGACTACAAAATTTTGTAGGACCCACTAATTAAATCCGTTTTTAGGTAGCCCTAAAAACACTTTTCTTTAAAGCTTCCAACTATGCCAACTAACCCCGGGTGCATGGTTAGTTGGCATACCTCTACGGGTGAGTTGACATAACGTAATATTGATAGGGGTACTTGAACAGAACACAGCAATTTTCGAGAAAAAAAGATTTTATTTCATCAAAAATTTTTTTATAATAATAATACTTTAACAAAAAACAACTGTATGATAAATTCAATTAAGTGTATGAACAAACAATGAATTCTTAGCTACCTATAGTTATTCTTTGATATCATGCACAAATGTAGGAGTAGGGCGCTCGCTTAATTTAACAGGTGGGTTCAATTTTCGTAGAACTTTAGTTTGGTTGTATCAAATTGAGTCTTCCTCGTCTGGCCATCTCCAGTTTTTCCCCTTTTTCACCATTTGTCATAGCTATGCCAAGTGATCCCTACCTAACTATGCCAACTAGCCCCACAGGGATTTCTTGTCTGGTCGTTGCAACAAGATATCGGCAGTAGTGTGAGAAATCTTCTTGCTATCTACCTCTGCGATTGTCATCTTCTTGATCACTTTCATCTGTTTTCTCCTGTACATTTTTGATGATTTCTTCATCCGTTAAAGCCTGGTCTACTCCTCGTGGCCTGCGTGCCATCACAGCACCGTCTGGGTACCGTGGTCTAAAAATGGCCCCGACACTTTTACATCCCGGCCGGAGTCGAAGGCAAGATAATTGAGAGGCTGGATTATTAAGGGCCGGATTAACATGAGTCTACTGTATTTAACTAATTTATATTTTTGTTCTGAAACAGCTCATCTTCTTTTTTTATTTACACCTTTTCCCAAGTATCACGAATGTCACTATTTCCTGTTTTGTGGAAATACAAGACCAGATTTTGAACCGTTTTACTTCGAAATAAATAATAATTGGAAGCAACTTGAACTGTTTTCTGGTTTATTTCATCATCTTCTGAACTGTCAAAGCGAATAAGTTGAATTAAAACGTCAAGCTGTAATTAGTGACGTTATTCATGGAAATGTTTTGTGAAAAAAAATATCATCGAAGTCGTGTAACTTGCTTCTATTTCCAACAATTTTTTAATCAACTTCTTTTCAATTTGAATTGCAAAAAAATTTGTAATTTAATTTTAGTAATTAATCTAAACGAATATCGCGATTTTCTAATGAAATAAGCTGCTAAGGATATTTATGAAATATATTCCAAACAAGTAATGTTAATCTGAAAAAGAAAAATCTTTGAAAGTTATC